>OY755040.1:92226501-92460901 GCA_963576565.1 Aspidapion aeneum
CGTGTACTTTGCGTTTCCAGTTTTTTAGAGCTACTGCGATATATATTTTAAAAAGAGTTAGAGAGATACAACATCCCTGCCTTAAGCCTTTCGTTACCGGGAATTCTTTTGAAAGTCGATTTCCAATTTTAATTTTAGATTTTGACCGTACAATCTACTTAATGGTTACTGAAATTCCTCTGTAATTGTTGCAATCCAGCTTGTTTCCTTTTTTATGTATTGAGGATATTAATGCAATTTTCCAATCATCAGGTACTGGATGTCCGTTTATGCATTGATAATATATGTGAGATTTTCGAGTAGTTTTTCTGATCCATATTTAAGCATTTCAGCATATATTCCCCAAGGTCCGCTAGCTTTTCCGGATTTAAGCTTTTTAATACTATTCTTTCTCATTTCTTTTTCGATAATTACTTCCTCTCCATGTACTTCTATGTCTCTTCTCGGAGAGGCTGCCAGATATTCGGGTCTCGTCTCCTGCAGCAGTCCCTTATAGTGTTCTGTCCATTGTTCTGGTTTAATGATCTGGATGTTTACTCTTTCTTTTGTTGGATTTTTTACTGTAGAAATGAATTTCCATACTTCAGAACTCTGCCTACCTTCTACGTGTGTATTTATATCTTGGCATATGCGCTCGAACATTTCATTCTTTTTTGTGCGTATCAAATTTCTTAACTGTCTTCTGGTATCCCTGTAGATTTCTAGGTCTCTTTGCTCTTTAGTACTGAGCCATTTCAAATTTCAAGTATGTGCGTTTTTTTCTCCTTGACAGTTTCCTGTATTTCTTCTGTCCACCACATGTTATTGTTATTTCTATTATCTTGGTGTTTGTATTCTGCAATTGTTTCGGAAACAATCAGAAACGATTGGAGAATACAAACACCTCTCCGAAAGGTCAAGCCGAAGCACAGACATAAAATAGACGAGTTTTCTACCTAAGGAAAACTTCGTATTTTAGGTCTTGCGAAGGCTTGACCTGAGTAATGCCTTGCCGCCATCTTTTGTTTCGTCGTGGTACTGAAGAAGCAACCAGACCGCGACGCGCTATGAGCGGCTAGTTCACAACTTGCATTCCGTTTGCTATTGGTCGAAATAGTCAGCTGACTTTTTGATGTTGAACGTTGCCGTTTAAGATTATTATTATATTATATTAAGAGATGGTGCCACCAGTCAAGCATTTAACAAACATTATGTTTACAGCTTTCGGCGTAAAATACGAATATATACTAGTTGTAAGCAGCGGCGTAGCGTGCCCGAAAGGGCGGGGGGGGGGGGGGGCGACAGCTAAAAAGGGCGCCTCTGAAAACTGATGAAAAATCTTGTGGCACAAACAAAACAGAAAGGTCAAAAAGGCGCCTCTCAGAAATCTTGCGACAAAAAAAAAAAAAAAGGTCTTCATGTCGTTAGTGTTTCCTTTGGCACCCACTCAATTGGCCATTACCGGCCCGACTTAATAAAGCTGAGGGCGCTTCGGCCACCTATGGGGCGCCACTACCCTCGGGGCGGGGGGGGGGCGACGAACCCCCCGCGCCCCCCCCCCCACGCTACGCCGCTGGTTGTAAGTGATTAAAAAGTGTAGTGGTTTGTGCAGTACATACCTATTGAATTTAACTAAATCTATGCATATGTCGATGAGTTTTTTTTTTAATTGTTTTTTAAAAACATATTATATTCTTTTACAGTTCATGTCA
Source organism: Aspidapion aeneum (assembly GCA_963576565.1). Classification (NCBI taxonomy): domain Eukaryota; kingdom Metazoa; phylum Arthropoda; class Insecta; order Coleoptera; family Brentidae; genus Aspidapion; species Aspidapion aeneum. The sequence goes on from OY755040.1 coordinate 92,228,193, forward strand.
TTATTTTTGGGACAACATTTTACAACTTTCTTTTGTTGGCCTATGCTTTTTGTTATGGTAAACAACTGATAACTGTCGAAAAGTTATCTCAAAAATTATGATATATAGTTTAAATTAGCTTCCCTATCCTGTTATCCTGTCGAAATCGGTGTTAACCTTGCTTCGTCCCGGCGTTTAGTTTTAAGATATAAAATTTAGAGACATTTATCTAAATTAGAATGCTTTTTATTTTCTTTTTTTTGCTAGAGTTATGCTCAAACTTTATACTTAAAGTTACTTTTATTTCTTGGTTTAACCTAATTTAGTTACTAAGATATGCCTTGCCTACAAAAAGGGTAAAAATTTGAATTTGCGCGGTGAATTATATGCTCAAGAATGCATTGACTTTACTTTATTATTTTTGCTTTTTTTTCTACCTTGAGTATATCCATTTTCCATCCTTTTTTAATTTAATGGTCGGTCGAGACGTCTTTCGCATGAAAAAGTCAACAAACCAACCGAACTGTAGCAATAGGGATCTCCAGTCCAATAGTTCCCACTCTTAGGTTACACTTTTGTGTTTTTAGTTAGGAATAGTAGCATAGGGAATAAGTAAAAAATGTAAAGAAACGCAGCTCAAAAACACTTTGACTTACCCTTGGATGAAAGGAACTTGGTACATGGACAACTGCACAGTCGAATCCAAATAATTCCAATCAAAGTAGTAGCAGTAGCACATTAAAGCAATCCATAAAATGTTTATACACGACCGTGGTCTTAAAAAACACGCATGTGATTTCACTTGGCGATCAATATATATCACTGGTATGGAGAGTACCCCAAATATTCGCATGAGATCCGTATAGCAAGACGGACTTTGGAGCACTGCTGTATGTAGCAATATAGCAGTAAAAAGGTATGTATAAAATTAGGAAAAAAAATTAAATTAAAAAAGGATGGAAAATGGATATACTCAAGGTAGAAAAAAAAGCAAAAATAATAAAGTAAAGTCAATGCATTCTTGAGCATATAATTCACCGCGCAAATTCAAATTTTTACCCTTTTTGTAGGCAAGGCATATCTTAGTGACTAAATTAGGTTAAACCAAGAAATAAAAGTAACTTTAAGTATAAAGTTTCAGCATAACTCTAGCAAAAAAAAGAAAATAAAAAGCATTCTAATTTAGATAAATGTCTCTAAATTTTATATCTTAAAACTAAACGCCGGGACGAAGCATTCCGGCCCCCTTGAAAATACCCAGGGTATGGTATTTTCTGAACTAAGCATTAGGGAGAGGGCACAATTTCGCCAAAGGCTTCTTGAATAAACCTTTGGAGGTTTTAACTGTAGCAACTCTTACTACATTATCAGTACCAGGGTGCAATCCTACTACTCGTCCCAATACCCAATTTAAGGGAGTGGTTTGATCATCTTTGATCAAAACCATCGTATCAATCGCAATGGGATCAATTTTGTCTTGATTCACTTTAGCGTGCTGTTGCAATGTATGTAAGTAATCTCTGTGCCATCTACGCCAAAAATCGCGATGCAGTTTTTGCAGCAACTGCCACCTAGAAAGCCTATTTAAAGGCACTTGGTCAAAATCGAGGTCTGGAACAGTCGTAAGTGGTTCCAGGCTAAGGAAATGACCGGGCGTCAGTGCAGTCAAATCATTTGGATCTGTGCTGACTGGACACAAAGGCCTAGAGTTGAGGATAGCTTCTACTTGAGTAACCACAGTATAAAGCTCCTCAAAAGTAAGCACCTGTTCTCCAATTACTCGTAGTAAATGAGACTTTGCACTTTTGATGTTACTTTCCCACAAACCGCCCATGTGGGGTGCGGATGGAGGGTTGAAGTGCCAACGAATTGATTCGCGATTAGCAACTTCAGCAAACATCTCGTTAAGCATTTTAGCAGAAAGCGTAAAATTTGACGCGTTATCCGAGTAGACTACTTCCACGCGTCCTCTTCTGGCAATAAAACTTCGGAATGCTGCCATAAAAGCGTCTGCCGATAAGTCTGACACAATTTCTAAGTGTACCGCCTTCGTACCACCGCAAATAAATAGAACGACATAAGCCTTAAGTCGTTTTGCACCGCGCATGCGGCTCATTGTAATAGCAAAACTTCCCGTAAGATCAACGCCAACGTGTTGAAAAGCTTTTGCTTGTGAAACGCGAAATTTTGGCAAATTACCAACAGGGGGTTGATAATTACTGGGGCGCGTGCGCCAGCATGTAGAACAACGCGAAATTATTTTTCTTATATGCCTTTTAGCTGCAAAAATCCAATAATTTTGAAAAAGTAAAAATAAAGTCGTGTTTATGCCGGTATGCATATGTTTCTCGTGAGTATGCGCAATCAATAACTTTGTAAATTGAGAATCACCGGGTAAAAGTATAGGAAATTTTTTGTCATAATCTAATTCCGAATTGCATAATCTTCCGCCAATGCGTAAAATATTATTTTGATCCAAAAACGGATTTAATTTTCTAAAAACCTTTGGCAACGGTTTATTATCGACAAGTAAAGAAATCTCGTTTTGAAAATATTTATTTTGCACGTGTTTTATAAGCACAAATATTGCATTTTGTAACTCATATTGTATTAACCACGTAGAATTAATAATAATTTTCTCATTATTAAATTTACGCGCGCGAAGATTGTGAATAAAACGTAGTATAAAAGCAACAAGTCTAATTAAACGCAAAAAATTTGAAAATTTGTTAAGCAGACAATCCAAAAAATTTGGTTCAATTGTTGCAGCAAACACCAATTTTCGCTCCTCTTCGAGAGCTTCTTTGGGTGTAGTAAAATTATTTTTAGTAAAATCCCATGTCTCTTGTGGCTTACAAAGGAACTCGGGTCCTTGCCACCAAAGGGAACAATTAATTAAATCTGCAGGCAATAGACCACGTGACCCGGGGTCCGCGGCGTTTAATTCAGAAGGAACATGGTTCCAATCGCAAGGCTGAATTTTTTCTTGTCTGTATGTGACTCGGTTGGATACAAAAGTGCGCCACGCATGTGGTGATCCTTTGATCCAAGAGAGCGCTACCATACTATCCGTAAAAGCAATAGTATTTTGAAAAGCAATTTTATTAGCAAAAGTATTTTGAATAAATTGAATGAGTTTAGCTAGCAAAACTGCCGCACAGAGCTCCAAACGGGGAATACTGATTCTTTTTATGGGAGCGACTTTCGATTTTGCGCACACAAAATACGTTTTAATATCTCCGTTTTGATAAACAATACGAAAATAAACCGCCGCACACATACCGCGCTCGGATGCATCGCTAAATCCAACAATTTGACAAAATTGAAAATTAGAGAGATCAATCATTCTTGGGATATAAAAATCAGAAAATAATTTGAGTTCTTCCTCGAATTTTTTCCACTTGGAAATTATTTCCGGGGGTGCTAACTGATCCCAATCTAACTTTATAAACCATAAGTACTGGATTAAATTTTTTGCAAAAAACGTAACCGGTGTAAGAAAACCTAAAGGGTCAAAGCATTTCGCAAGGGTACTAAGCAAATTACGCTTAGTGCAAATTTTTGTATTATAATTAAAAGAATAAAAAAGTTATCACTTTGAGGGTTCCACCTCAAGCCTAAAATTTTTAGAGAGTTTGCATCCTCTCGATCCAAAGAAAAGTCTTTGGTTTGTATGTGGGTTGCAGGCAAGTCTGCAAGCAATTTGGGTTCGTTTGATGCCCATTTTTTCAGTTCAAATCCACCTCGCCCTAATAACTCAATTAATTGATTTTTCATAAGCATGATTTGATCAAAATCATTGCAACTTACTACGCAGTCGTCTATATAGACGCTGTCCTTTAAAATCGCAGAAGCCAACGGTAAGTCTTGATAATCATCGGCTAATTTAAGCAAGGTTCGAATTGCTAAATATGGAGAACAGTTTACCCCGAAAGTCAAAGTTTTTAATTCGTAATCTTGCACCGATTCTTCAGAATTAAAACGCCATAAAATTCGTTGGTATTTATGTTGATTTTCCTCCACATTTATCATTCTGTACATTTTAGAAATATCGCTAACAAAACAATATTTATGTAGCCGAAAATTAAGCAAAATTTTAACTAAATCTCCTTGTAGTTTAGGACCCGTGTGAAGGGCTTGATTTAGGCTAGGCTTATTTAAAGAATGACTCGATGCGTCAAAGACAAGACGAACAGGCGTGCTACTCGAGCTTTCTTTTATAACCGCATGGTGAGCAATATAAAAATATTCATGAATTTCTGAGTTATTAGGGGGTGAAACTGCACGCATGTGACCCATATCCAAGTATTCTTGCATTACTTGTGAGTAAGAAGTAAATAATTTTTTATCATTTAGTAAACGTTTTTCAAGCGAGTACAACCGACGCAAAGCAAGGGTTCGGGTATCGCCGAAATCAACGGGATTGATTTTAAAAGGCAACGAAACGGTGTATCTACCGTCCACATCGCGTATAGTAGTTTTTTCAAAATATTTTTCGCAAAAAATATCTGAAGGTGAATTTTTCTCCACCGTAGGAACCTCTTCCAACTCCCAGAATTTTTGCAAAGTATTATTTAAATCAGGAGTGGAAATAGTTGCCATAAAAGTAGAAATATTTTTTGATGCAAAAGCAGCATTTTGCAGAGGCATTTTTCCGAGCAAAGTCCATCCGAAGACTGTATTAATACAAGAGGGGGTGTCTGGACCGAAATAAAGTCTACCTTCCTCTAAAAGTGATCCATAAAGGTCCGCGCCAATAAGAAGCTGAATTCCAGCTTGATTATACCAACTGGGATCAGCTAATTTTAGGCCAGTTAAGTAGTGCAACGAATTTTGGTTAAATGATACACTTGGCATTTTATCGCAAACTTGGTCTATTAATACAGGTTCTAGACTAAAAATTTTCGATTTATTATCGATAGCAGCAATTTTACAATGCACCGCATGGCGCGCAGTAGTAGACATATCTCCTAAACCGTTTACATTAAGCGAAATGTTGGATTTAGGAAGTCCGAGTGCATTCGCACATTTTTTCGTTATAAAGGAGCACATGGCGCCATTATCCAAGATGGCGCGTACTTCGTGCCAATTTCCGTATGCATCACGGATGTGCAGCAAAGCAGTGCAAAGCAACGTGTCATAGTCGCCGAGCACAGTACCCGCGTGAATAGATTTATTTTCACTAATCTGATTTTCTACGGGGTTAGTTTGTGATCCACTAGACGTCACAGAAGAAGAAGCAATCACCGAAGCTGGGGAGTTATTTTTTAGGCATAAAAGACTGTGGTGATTTAAAAAACAAAATCTACATCTTTTTTGTGAAGTGCACGAGTTTACTTGATGAAAACTAGCCATGCAGTTGGTGCATCCCTTATTATTTCTAATAAAATCAATGCGTTCTTGAATTGGTTTCACTAAAAAAGATTCACAGCTAAAAATCAGATGTGTATTTTTTGCTTTGCAGTAGAAACACGTGTTTTGTTTGGAATTTGGAATTTTTTGTGACTGTCTGTTTGCAAGTAAAACTGTTTTATTTCGTGGATTACGGGGGGATCTCGAGAAGTTCCCTGGTCGTGAGTTTTGAACAATATCTTGTTTCATAGACAAAGATAAAGATTCAAGAGCCGTGCAATGTTGCTCTAAAAATTTGTAAATATCTTCGTATTTTGGCATTAACTTAGAAGCGTGATTTTGTTCAAATAACTTACGCGTTCCGGGATCTAATCGATCCAAAAGCATGTTCGCAGTAATAAAGCACCAACTATGGGTCGCATATCCCATATTTTTTAAGCAATCAAGGTTTTCCTTGAACGTATCTAGCATTTTTCGCAATTCTAAAACGTCATCATTGGATAGCCGAGGTGAGTTTTCGATAGATTTCCAGTAAGAAACCGCACGCAAGCGCTTATTGTCATATCTGGAAATCAGCGTATCGTAGCAAAGTAAATAATTATTTCCTTCAAGAGGTATATTTTTAATTAAATTTAAAGCAGGGCCTCTTAAAATCGTACGTAAATATTTAAACTTCTCAATGTCCGAGCTCTTACGCGTATGTACAACCGCATTGTAAATCTCAATAAAGCTTGGAAACTCCTCAACATCGCCCGAAAAAGGAGGGACATTTAACTTGGGAAGAGAAAATTCTGGTTCCGGAAAAATAATTGTTTGATTATTTACCTCGTTGTGGCTTCGATTTATTTCTTCAGCCTCCACCTCAAATAAATCATAGTGCAAAGCCTCAACCTCTACGCATCTATCCAAAAAATCTTTTTGTATTTTATTCTGAGCTTCCAGACCTTCAGAATCGTCTGAAATCAAGATCAGTAAAGCATTATGATGCTTTTCAAAGCTCTTACAACAAGAAGAAAGTTTTTTAAAGTTAACTTTAAACCTTGTGTGAGCAGCTGGATTTGTTTTCGCCTGATTGGCATAATGTTCAAGCACACTCAACTGATTGATTGCAGTTTGACGCAAGGCCTTAGCCGAGCTTACCTTTTTTTCGGTATCGTTTACCATTTTAAAAGGTTAAAGTGTAAAGTAAAGCAATAGTTAACAAGGGAAGCAAATTTAAAAAATATATCGTACTACTTTTCAAATTCCCTCGTAAACCAAGATTCAAAGCAATATTAAAAGGCCAGCGGCTTTTAGCAAATATCGAGTAAAGAACAGCAAGTTTTTAGCAAAAAGTATAAATGCTAATAAATATGCACAAAAAATTTAGCAACTGATAAGAGTTTCTGAATTTGTGTAGGTACGCAAGGAAACGCAAGCCTTACATACATCGACAGCACAATAATTTTTAATTTTGAAAAAAAATAAATTTTTCAAAATTTTTATGCAATTTGTATATTGCACAATTAAAAAATGCAATGCAAGTTGGTACGTGCAACGTACAATAGACACACCGTAGATAAAATGTAAAACCTAAGATATGCCTTGTCTCAAAAAGACGCAAAGTAAAGTCCTAACTTCAAACACAATTATGCAACTCTGAGAGCACCTATTACGCAGAACGGGAAATCCGGCTCGAAGGACCAAAAAATGGTCGGTCGAGACGTCTTTCGCATGAAAAAGTCAACAAACCAACCGAACTGTAGCAATAGGGATCTCCAGTCCAATAGTTCCCACTCTTAGGTTACACTTTTGTGTTTTTAGTTAGGAATAGTAGCATAGGGAATAAGTAAAAAATGTAAAGAAACGCAGCTCAAAAACACTTTGACTTACCCTTGGATGAAAGGAACTTGGTACATGGACAACTGCACAGTCGAATCCAAATAATTCCAATCAAAGTAGTAGCAGTAGCACATCAAAGCAATCCATAAAATGTTTATACACGACCGTGGTCTTAAAAAACACGCATGTGATTTCACTTGGCGATCAATATATATCACTGGTATGGAGAGTACCCCAAATATTCGCATGAGATCCGTATAGCAAGACGGACTTTGGAGCACTGCTGTATGTAGCAATATAGCAGTAAAAAGGTATGTATAAAATTAGGAAAAAAAATTAAATTAAAAAAGGATGGAAAATGGATATACTCAAGGTAGAAAAAAAAGCAAAAATAATAAAGTAAAGTCAATGCATTCTTGAGCATATAATTCACCGCGCAAATTCAAATTTTTACCCTTTTTGTAGGCAAGGCATATCTTAGTAACTAAATTAGGTTAAACCAAGAAATAAAAGTAACTTTAAGTATAAAGTTTGAGCATAACTCTAGCAAAAAAAAGAAAATAAAAAGCATTCTAATTTAGATAAATGTCTCTAAATTTTATATCTTAAAACTAAACGCCGGGACGAAGCAAACCTAACCCTGATAAATTATTCGACAACGTATCCTAACCTGTCCAGACACGCCCCGGTTAGGATACGTTTCCCATCAATTGACCACGGTTAGGTTTTGTTTCAGTTTGGTTTAACACCGATTTCAACCTCCTAAAACGAGGACAGGAGAGTTTTAATTTTAAAAATCCCGCCTGACTATGTCAACCAATAGCAAATGAAATGCAAGTTGTGAACTAGACGCTCGTGACGCGCTCGGGTCCCTTCCGGCATGCATGTCACGAAGAGGGGAGCTCGGCTAGGTGCAAGCGGTCACATCTGAACCTTAGGTAAGCAGCAAATTCACTCAAGTAGGCATAGTGTAGTCTCCGAAAGGTCAAGCTTTCGCAAGACCTAAAATACGAAGTTTTCCTCCCTTCGGGCATCGAAGAAATAACTGGACAAGAAGGACAACGCATGTAGAAAATTTCGAGCCCTTGTTATAATATGAATATCGTGTACATATCTTATTCGAATTTAATTTATAAAGAAGTAGGTAAGCCGCGTTGATCGAGTCCTCCACGAAAGACCATAGGCGCGCGTGCAAAACAAAAATTGAATCGGGTGTCATCGGATGTTAACGTCGGCTGTCGTCAACGGGAATGCGGCCGGTCGAAGGTCAAGCGAAACGCGTAATTTTTAAAGTAGACTGATTAATAAATACCTACCTACCCAGGTCGATTTAATTTTCTGTTTTATAATATTTGGGTGATCCGTAATATAAACCCAGGGACCCAATTCTTAAAATAAATCCGTATACGGATTCGGCGAAACGTATACGGATAATCACCATTCGAATTCTTGAAAGCTCGTATACGAGTTTTTCGTTCGGAAATAGAGTCGTGTGGTAAAGTCCACTCGAATCTCAATTTCTGTATACGAATCTGAGTGATCTAACCTAACATTTTTGTTTACTTTAATATATTTTTTGGTGTTTGCTTATTTTTCTTTATTTAAAAAAAATTGGGAGGTCTTTTTAAAAAAGACGCGATTTGGTAAGCATCATGGCTATAAAAGGGCTTAAGGACGCAAAGAGGTGGAAGGGGGATTTAGCCTCTTGTGACACTCAGTTTTTTTTAATTTCTTTTTTTCTTGGAAATGGCTTAGGACTGGGGGGGGGGGAGTGAAAAATCCTGAATTTTCGCGTTTATAATTTATGAATTTTTTGGTGATTTTACTGTTTTTTTAAAAGCTCTAAAAAAAAATAATTTAAAAAAGTACCAACTTTGTAACACATTTTCAAGAAAAAACAAAAAAGGAGCGTTTTCGGGAGGGGCGGGGGATTAGTTTCAATAAAAATTTGGGTATTGTGCATTTTTTTTGTCTTTTTTGTGTCTCTTTTAACACACTTTATCAACTATTTTGTGGGGCATTGATACCTCTTGATTCCCCCCTGGGTACAACGCCTTATCTTATTTTGCTTAATTTTTTGATAATATAAGGGCCCAACTGCTTCAAGTAGGAAAATCCCCTGCATGTAAATAATAAACCTAATCTTATACTTTAACCAGTTTCACTATTTTTTCTGACTTTTTCTATGTAGGCCAAAAATAAATATAAAACATTATTTTTCTTTATTTACATTTCAAAGTACATAATAAGTACTTACTGTCAAGTGCATTAAAAAACGCTATGTAATATGACTACAGTGTGAGAACAAGCCAGTTGGAATAAACTAGCTAGTCAGTTAAATTTAAGTTAAGAATGACCCCACTTAAGGCACCTTATTAGAAAGGGTATCCAATGATTTTTAAAAATTAACAAAAAGAAAATTATTTCTATTTTTTTGTAATTTTTACAGAATATAAGTGTCATTTAAAGTAAAACCTATAATTTTATTAAAATATAGGTGGTGGACCCCTGACAAGAGGTCCAATAATACCAAAATTTTTTTTGCAACTGGTAGACTCAACTTGTAGCACTTTGTTCAAAAACTAATAAAAAATGTTTTTTTTATTTGACAGATTTCCAAAAAAAAGTGAACCATAATTTTTCTTTTTCAATAGGCTTTCCAATAAGGTGCTACAAGTTTTATCTTGTTGGACCCCTTTCTGGGGTTCTGTCCAAAAAAATTCTTAAAAAATATTGCTCATTAAAAATCTCAGTAGGCATGTTTTTGGTTTATTCTAAAAAATTTTAATTTAACCTGGTAGAAAATGTATTCCAACTTGCTCGTTCTCACTGTATAAGCTTTTACGTAAGAAGTTGTATAATCTTTTTTACAATAAAAACTACAATAAACTTATTTTTATTTTACTTATAATTTATTAAAAAAATTGCATCTGAGTATTTCTAGTAGGATCATCATTGCAACAGGACTGCTAGGCAAAAACTGCTTCACACCTCAAAAATGATCTTCATGTCTTCTCTGAGAAACCTGTAACAAAGTTTTTTCATTGAGTGTACCACAGCAGACCTCACTGGATGTCCTTGTTTATAACTTTTGAAAAACAAAGACATCTACAAAAATAACGTACATATTTAAATCAAATCATACTGATCATATGAGGGCTGCTTTAGTCTACAACAGTTTTTAATTTTTTTGGAGTTAATTGACAGGTAAAGACATTCAAATTTAAACAAAAAATGAGTTTTTTGAACAAAGGTTACTGTTTTTGTCAATTTTTACTTGAAATGTTTATTATGCTTATCGGCCTAAAAAGCAAAACTGTTCTATACTCAAAAAGAAACTGAGAAAAAAACACTGGGAGCCAAAAATTAAATTGTTTCTATACTACAGACAAAATGCAAACTCCAAATGTTTCAGTAAAAACCCCTATGTTACTTAACACTTGTCCAATTTTCGTCAAAGCATGATGTATGAAACTTCGTCAAACACAGGCCACTCATTACAAACAAAGCCTCAAGTTCAAGACCCCTTTAGTACTTATGAAGTTTATTTGTTTTTATTTAAGCAGTCTCAAAATTCAACTGCTAATTTTACCCCCAAATTTCCACAGTTCAAAGAGGTTAGATGCCCCTAGGCCCCAAATTTCCATTACTATAATTTGGTACTTACCGTTACCAATGATTACACAATCATTGCTGTTACCAAAATAAAACACAGCTTCTTGTTCTATAAAAAAAAACATATCGTGAAAATAAATCACTCTTTAAAAAAAAAATTACAAAAACAAAAGATGTAATGTCAATCTACTGTCAACCTTACTTCATCGCGGCAAGTTTAGGCGCACATACCGGCGTTAGTTTGGTCAAAATTATACGAAAGCAGCGTTGCCAAGTAGTGTAGTCGAAAAAAAAGTCGTACATGGAATTGGCGTTCGAGTGGCATTTAAGAGTAGCTATTTTTCCAAGCACTCGAAACTACCATTCGAATTTTACTCGTATACGACAAAAAATCAGAGTGGTTCAAGAATTGGTTCCCAGAGCGGAGGCAGTTGCAAATTAACAGAAAAAAACTGAAAAATTTAAATTTTTAAAAGGTCATAGTTTTATAACCATTTTTTGGATTTTTATGAAATGTTGAGAAATGTCGCATATTTTATATGGTTCGGTTAAAAAATTAAAAGGAGCAAACCGGTGGGCCAAAAAAAAAACCGGACAATTTTTTTTTCATGATAACTATTGAACTATACACTATTGATTTTAATGAGACAAACTGCACTTGGCAGAAAATGGATCGGAGTTTTGACTAAAAATATTTTTTGTCCGCCATCGCAAAATTCAAGATGGAGGATGAAATGAAATTGTACCCTTCAAAGATGCTCGTTTATTCTTGTGTTGCGAACATGTTTTCATTATTTTTTTTAATTAGTAAGAAGCTGTATTCTTGCCACGTACAAAAAGGTACGACTCAGCAAAATCGGTTGAGTGGTTCTAAAAAAAATATTTTTGTTTCAACCATTGTTTTACATATTATACGATTGCCTTGCCAATCATGTCTGCATTTATTTCCTTATAAATACATTACTACTGAACCGATTTTAATAAAATAAAAAACATCTTGGTTAGAATTTCTTTTTAAAGATCATGAACAAAGTTTATCGCCATCTTAAAATTTAAGATGGTGGACAGAATCATACTTGATTCTTTAAAATGGCGTGTTTATTCTTATTTTCCGAAAACGTTTTAGTTTTTCTTTAATTTATAGAAAAGCGCTACTTTTCCCCCAGAAAACGCGGTACAAATTAGTAAAATCGGTGTGATGGTTCTCAAAAAATCTATTTTTTTTTTCAACCTTTGTTTAACAGATACGATTGCATTGCCAATCCTGTCTGCATTAATTTCCTTATAAATTCGTTATTACTAAACCGATTTTAGTAAAACAAAAAAATCATGGTTGAGAATTGGTTTCTAAGGATCAATCAGTTTGCACTATAATATTTTTATTTTACTAAAATTGGTTCAGTAGTAATGAATTTATAAGGCAATAAATGCAGACATGATTGGCAAGGCAATCGTATAATATGCAAAACAATGGTTGAAACAAAAATATTTTTTTTAGAACCACTTAACCGATTTTGCTGAGTCGTACCTTGTTCTACGTGGCAAGAATGCAGCTTTCTTACTAATTAAAAAAAATAATGAAAACATGTTCGCAACACAAGAATAAACGAGCATCTTTGAAGGGTACAATTTCATTTCGTTCGCCATCTTGGATTTTGCGACGGCGGACAAAAGAATATATTTGGTCAAAACTTTAATCCATTCTCTGTCAAGTGCAGTTTGTTCCATTAAAATCGATGGTATAGTTCAAAAGTTATAATGAAAAAAAAATTGTCCGGTTTTTTTTGGCCCACCCGGTAATAGCGAATTTCTATATTTTTCATATCGACGGTGTTAAGACAGAAAGGCGTTAAGGCTATTTCCTAAATTTTTAAGGAGCCAAAAACGTTTTACGCCCTTATGAAACGGACGATAGAAGAAGCTATATTTGCATCAAACATTCTAGGTATAGAACTTGTTTTTTTAAACTATATAAAAAATTTTAAGTTTTTTTAATTCGAGGGTATCTTAGAACTTGGCGGTTACGCCTTTTTTCTAATTTAGATTGCGCTTACGTCTTTTCAAAAGGACATAGGCCTTTTTTCGTGGATTATAAAAAACAAAACTTAAAAGCAGATTTTTTTAAACTAATAAATAAATTTTTACATTTTCTGTAAAAACAGGGTTTATAAAAATGTAAGTAATATTTACCTTTTATTCAAATAAGCGATATCTACATTTTAAGTTATGTACTTAAGTTAACTTTGGTTTTTTGAGTTAAATCTTAAAAAATTAATAGAATATTACATTGGCGTAAAGTAGATGATGGGCATAAGGGCCACCTTATATTTACGACCGAATTGTGTTGAAACAAAAGCAGGATTTCCGGAGGGCAGGGGCCAAAGTGGCAGCAAACCTTAAAATATTTTTTATTGGTGGTTTTTGATAGATCTGAGGTGTGAGATTTAGTATATAAGGGAGATATATGGCGCGAATTTTTTTACAAATTAAGTAGAATTTGTGACAAATTTTAAATAAGTGATGCTGCTAAACTAAAAAAATAAGTTATATGGCCGGGCCCCTCTGGCCCCCCCTTGACTGATTTTCAATGCTTTATAGTTATCCACTAACCTCATGAACATAGAATTGAGCTTTAATATCTGATACATGTCGGTAATAAGACCTTCCAATATAAGCATATGGCAACAATACTTTAAATAAGGCCCAAAAATAAATCCTATTAAACAGCATTAGAAAATATTTTCTAAAAACTCAGTCATTACAGTATAGTAAGCAGTTAGATTCATTTTAGATTATATTTAGTCTTTTTAGTTTTTGACATCCTCCTGGGCCTTATTATCGGGCGGGCTTTATTTATGTAATTCGAAAATGTTATTTAGGTGGTCTAAAACTAAAATAAATAATTACAAATAATAAAGAAACTTAATTAAAGTGAATTTCTTATTATTATTTTTATTATTAAAAAATAACAATATTTTAAAAACACAAAATTCTGGAAAGTTACGAGAATTTGGAATCGTAAATCTTGTGCATGGCCGCTTGCATTTCGATTAAATTGCTTTGCCTTACATCATTTTATTTTATTTTATTCTGCAAAAAAGGGCAAAACATCGTTTAATAATGAGGCCCAGTGGCGAATATATGGGGGGCCTGGGGGGCCCGGGCCTCCCCCGAAGCTAATATTTTTTTAGATATTTTTCACACATTTCATGAATACAAACATAAAATAACATAAAATACGGCCTCATGGGGTCTCGCCCCCCCCCCCCCCCGGCAGTGTCTCGGCCCCTCCTGAAACGTTTTTCTATATACGCCACTGATAAGGCCCACAGTATGAGTGTAAGGCCCGGGCTTTGTGATCAGACAAGCTCTTTGGCTTTATTTTCAGAGAACTACTGTGTTGTATACTACTACTACTGCTAAAATAAATGGATTTATAGCGGATCTGATACCTTTCTAGCTCATTAGCACACTCCACGCTATACATATCAGCTTTGTTTGCAAATATCTCAAACGAAAGCTCCCACGAATTTTTTGGTTACTACACAAATTATTAAGAAAAATGTTTAAATGTCAAAAAAATGAGATTAGCATTAATGGATTTTGACCAAAATCTAATTGGCTCTTTACAGTCTCGAACACTTTTTTTTGTGAAAATCTCATGAAAATCGGTTTAGCGGTTTAAGAGCTATCGTGTTACGGTCAGGCATACCCACACACAGATAGACATCACGACGATATTGCTAAGATTGTTCAAAATACACCGAAAATAATACTTTCTCAGCCAGGCAAAAAGTTAGAATTGCCAAATTAAATTTTTGCCTGGTCTACGCGGGCTACGAAGGTAAAAATTAGGAAATGAACATTTGAATGCAAAAATATGTAGAGCAACCGGCATAGTAATAAAAAAAGTTCTATACTGTCAAACCCTGTCACTTCAGACAGTCCACATACCTGATGTTTTTATTATAGTTGGTTTACACAAAAGCACATGGTAATTGCAGTGACATTACATGCAGACCTAACGTAGAGGTTTTTCGCGGGATATCACCCGTCACTAAAGGGTATTTTAACTAAGGTCACTCATCGTAAAGCTTGCCTTTATGATCAGTGTCCTTTATTTTAACGTCTTTTCAGGTTGGGATTGCTTACTTTATTTCTTAGATAGAAGAGACGGGTGGGCCTTATACCCCTCAGCCACCTTGTACAATTGGATTTTTTTTTAACTTTTTTTTGATAACATATTAAAAACTAGGAAAGTTTGTTTGTACCATAATCTATTTCCAGATTCGTGAAGGGGCTTGAGTCCCCAACCCTTTATCCCCCCTTCCCATACGCCAATTAAAAATAATACATTTTTTTGGAATAATTGAGTAAAAGTTGAATATAAAAAATTGCATGTTACCACTTATTTACTTAGTGAATTATTTAAGTTTTTGAAACTATATTTTTTTAGGAGCGTAATGAAAAGAATCGTCGTGATATTTTTTTTTAAAAATGGAAACTAACCTGTCAAAACAAATGAAATATCTAAAAAATCTACCTCTCGGGGCATGTCACCACCACCAATTTGGTTGTCAAACCCTTATTTTTAATGGAATTGCCAAATAAGGCACAGATTTATTCTGATACAGTAAATAATTATAGATCAAATTACTAAAAAGTCAATAAGATTTAATTCGATTTTCGGTTCGGTTATTGAGATACAGTAAATAATTATAGATCAAAATGACTAAAAAGGCATCAAGAATTAATTCGATTTTCGGCCAGTATCTACCTACTGCTTAAAGCAGTCTGCTTTATATAATAGTCGATCGAATTTATAAAAAACGTTTTAAAAGGCTATATTATAATATCGTCCCCTGAGTGCCACAACTAGATAAATTGAAATTATAGTTTTGTGTGTCAACTCATGCTTCCGCTGGCTGGACCTGCAATGTTACGCGACACACGCCCGCTATTCCTCGAATTTTATTGGCGGCTTAAGAACTTAGGGTGACCATTCGGCTACTTCTTTATCAGCTCAGTACCAGGGAACATATAGGCGAAGTGTCCTTAAAATGGGATAGTAAGGTAAAATGGGATACCGGCACTCCTGACCAAACTAAAGGTAGCAATGTTACGCTGTTTCGCTAGATTCGTTCAATGGGATCGACGTAGACCTCCGTTTTTTTTAACTCGGTCATTAGATGGTTACAAGAACGTGCAGTAATTTTTTTTATTTTTGTGTGTTCCGCTTGTAACTTTTAATTTAAATGCTGTAAGAATTGACTACTGAATATGGTAAGATATTATATTCTGCTATTGATATTTGCAAAGTTTATAGTCTTGGCTACCATCAAACATGCTGTTTTTGGCTCAATGAGAAACAATTAGAAAGTAGAATTAGTTTAAATATTTTATATGAGATTGAGGTAAAATAGGAAATTGCTAAAGTAGCTAAAATGGGATATCCCGTTTTTCCTCAATTAAATGACTGATGAAAACTAATTAATTTTGAGTTTTACCGAGAAAAAATTTGTTTTAGTTATACGCATCCTTGTGCGATATTAGGAATTAAAAACATATTATTTTTAAGATTCCTAGATTATTTGTTTAAACAAATTGTATTTCATTTTAGTTTTATCTTTGTGTGGTATTTTTTTTTATTAAACTAGTTTTTTTGTATTTTTAATGTTAATTTTATATCCTATTTTACCTTAATTAATGTTAATTTTATATCCTATTTTACCTTAATAATATTTCCCATTTTACCTGCACAATTAGGGTAAAATGGGAAACTGCAGATTTTTCAAAATAACAAATTATTTTTGTGTTTAAAGTACTACAAATGAATTATAACAAACAAAAAAGGATATTTCATCAACAGCATAATGTTTTAAGCCAATAACGTTAAAACTTCTTTTTGTATAAATTTTTAAAGCTTAAGTATCCCATTTTAAGTACACTTTCCCTATGCCACCAGTACTGATTTTAGAGTCGTCTGTGCTGACTAATTTTTTATTGTCATAATTTTTTACTGATTTTTAAGGAAAATTATCATTTGTACTGGTCTATCTTGTTGATGACGCGACGCAACGTCGTCTTATAATTTGGCGTACATATAGGGGCTTTTTTGAGTCATTGCGGGGGACTTGACTGCACATTTCCGGGGCCTTGCTCGAATTGCCTGGGCATTTCCGGACCATATATATTGCTGAGTTGGTCGTCAAAAATTCTTTAAAATGACCGGAGCATTTTTGGGTTGTCAAAAATGTTTTTCAGCGAAGTTAGTGGACTTTGAGGGCATGGCCTGGGCTTTTATTGGATATTTCAATGCCCTTAAGTCGCAAAAGTTAGCACCGATAAACTCCTCGGACAGGGATTTAACCAGCATAGCAATATCCGTTCAACTTTATATATACCAAATATGTTTTCGTAGCTAGGCGGGTAAAAATGATTTCGTTTTTCTCTTATAGAAAAAAATGGCGTGGCGAAATCTTTAAAAGAAATTGCGCCGCGAAAAAACATTTTGCTAAAAACTGAAAAACTTGATGGCGCAAACGAAAATTATAGAAAAATTTAAAAAAATTATGAACGGTCTAAAATTTTAGCATTATTTGGTGCTATTCAGTAAAATGTCCTGATTTTTTTAGATAAAATAAATATATATTTTTTTTAGTTAAACGATTTTATTAGAAAATTGCACTAAAAAATTATTTGCTAGATTACTACTGTCTAGATTTACCAATAGCGTTACTGGTACATTAAATATTTTTATGTTTGATATAAAATCCTGGCGCGATTATTAACGATCAAATTGAGAAGTAAACACGCCACGGTTTTCTATCAAACTTTGAATTGAATTGATGAGTATCAATTTCTTTAATTAAGCACTACGACTTTGTATCGAACTTAAAAATATATAATGTGTCATATACTGTAGTCAACACAAATGTTCTAAATTATTTTTTACTTTTTAGTACAATTTTCCAAACAAATCGATTAACTAAAAAAAATAATACTTATTTTATTTGTTACATTTCTCTTAATGAAAAAAAAGAAGATGCAGGCTCTATAATTATGGCTTCACAGCCTTTTCATTTCTAGCAGTGCCTCATGATTACAAGGTTTCTTTCCTGTCAATATTGTACAATCCAATTTCTCAATCCTTAGTTTATCAAGCGATACTCCCGTTTTTTTCATAACATAGTATTGTCACCAGAACAAAACATAAATCTGAAAACCGCATTTTTGTATCTATTTAGATATCAAAGTTCTGCATTTACCCCTTTTACACTCCTCGTATGTTGGTATTTATTTAAATATCAAAGGTGAGAACCTCTTTTACACTTCTCACCAACCCCTTTTTTTTTCATAAAATTGGATTGTCACTAGATCAAATCATGAATCTGAAACTCGCATATTCGTGTCTGTTTTGATTACTAGTTATGAATTTACCCCCTTTACAGCCCTGACGTCCCCCTACCGCCGTTTTGTCATAAAATTATATTGTGACCAGAACAAATTAGAAATCTGAAAACGGCATGTTTCTATTTGTTTTTTTACAAAGTTCTAAATTTACAGCCCTTACCCCTTACCACACACCCCTTTACAGCCCTTACCCCTTACCACCCCCTACTTCCGATTTTTGTTCATAAAATTGTATTGTCACCCGATCAAATCATACATCTGAAAACCGCATGTTTGTATCTGTTTTGGTTTCAAAATTCTGAATTGCCCTTCCTTACACCCCTCACCTACCCCCGTTTTTCCGATATTTTTAAATAAAATTGTATTTTCATTACACCAAATCATAAATCTGAAAACCGCATGGTCATATCTGATTTGGTTTCAAAGTTATGGATTTACACCCCTTAACCACCTTCTACCACCCATCTGTTTTCATAGTATTGTATCGTCATCGGACCTACACTACTTTGCTAAATTTCATTAAAATCGATTCACGGAAAATGTGTCAAAAATAAATCGCTAGATTTGATGACAAACATCGCCAGGCTCTGTGAAGTTAATAAAAATCGTTTAAAACATGGTCACCTTAATAGTGTCTCTGAACAGGAGCCTTGCATGCCTCCGCCTCTGACGAAAAGCGGCGCGAAAGCCGAGTTCTCATTGTGAATTCAAACTCGCAAGGAAACGTTCGCAGAGCCCTCTTCTTCTGGCAACGTTTAACTGGGCTCGCGATTGAGCGATTTAGCGAAGGTTCTTTAGATGTTATATGTTCTCTGCTTCAGGGTAGAAAACTCGTCTATTTTATAATTATCGCTCCAGTGATGTCCGTAATTTAAAGTAAGTATATTATATCAATTTCTGTTTAAACTAAGCGCTTCTTACGACAAAATGTGTTTTGTATTTTACGCTAGATAATGAAATTTCCTTTCAAACAGGGAACATAATGTGAGATCTGTTAAAAAATCCGTTTTTGTTAAATGTTTTTCAAAGCAAAGGTATGTAGGATAGGATAAGGTAGACTAATATGTTTTTTTTCCTAAGAAGCTTAGTTTAAACAAATCGATAAAACATGTAAGAAAAATTGATTATTTTTTAAAATTTATTTATATAAGCGCGCCCCAGTAGTCTTAAATATGACATAAACCCCAGATTATATACTACAGCATTTAAAAGAAAATTTTATTTTCTACAAAAAGTATACTACACATTTTTCCCAAGAAATGTAATTATAGTTTTTAAGGAAATGTTATAAAACCTATACTGCCGTGCATAAGCTATAATGCCGTTATCCTACATTTGGACAATTTTGATTTTTCGGTGCCGTCTTAATCGCAACATTATTCTACATCAATTTTTATAAGCAAATCTTCTTTAGCATTTGTGGTTTTCAAGAAACAAATAACTTACAGTTGTCAAGGAGCATCGTTAGTATATTATTTTCCGGGTTTTATGATAAAAAATGGGAAAATTTTATAGGTAGTTAACGGCATTTTAGCTTAAGGACGGCAGAATAATGAACATATTTCTTCATTTTACGGACGCCATTGACCGACCAATATATCGCTGGAAAAAGAATTTTGTTCTCCACCAAAAGGTCAATTTACGAGAAAGTTGAATAAAACCTAAAAGCTCCAGGTTTTGGAGGGGTTTTTCTACATTTTGTGGTGGTGGGCAACCGATAAATTTGGATTCTGTGAGGTTAAATAGCGGGAAATTACCATTTGCTAGCTATATTGTACTACTACTATGTCGGTTTAGAACGTTTTTCTACGTTGTCCGACGCCTACTCTCCACCTCCCTCGATACTGACAATCATCCTCTGTCAGATTCTTTTGACTCATTGATCTTTGGATTGACTGTTGCCATTCTAGTTTAGGACGCCCTCTTTTTCTGCGCCCTATTGCTTTCCATTCTAGGACCTGCTTTGGTAATCTTTCGTCGTTCATCCGTTGTACATGGCCGTACCATATCAGTTACCTTTTAGTGATGTCATCCGTTATGCTTCCCTCGATTCCCATTCTTTCTTTTATGATCTCATTTCTTATGTGATCTATTCTAGATATTCTCATTGATCTTCTTATTCCATCCATTTCAACACTTTCCATTTTTGTTTTGTATTTTTCTGTTACGCGACAAGTCTCTATTCCATACAACAGCGTGCTTTTGACCATTGTTTCATATATGTTAAATTTTACATTCTTTTCTATCTCTCTGCTCCACAAAATACTGTTAAGACATCCAATAACTTTTTTTGCTTTTACTATTCTGCTTTCCAGTTCTTTACAGTCTGTTTCTGTCTTATCAAATGTGACACCCAAGTATACATACTCATTGCATGGAGATATTGTTGTCCATTTTCTAGTACTAACTCACTGGATTCGTTTCCAATACATAAGTACTGTGTCTTGTCCATGTTCACTGTTAATCCCCACTTTTGGTATTCTTCCGCCAACTTTCTCATCATATACTCCATGTCTTCCCTATCATTAGCCACAATTACTTGGTCGTCAGCAAACTGTAGTGTGTATATGTAAATCGGTCGTTAAGTTGTATTCCCATGCCGTGCACTTTACGATTCCAGTTTTTCAGAGCTACTGTGATATATTTTAAAAAGAGTTGGAGAGATACAACATCCCTGTCTCAAGCCTTCTGCTACCAGGAACTCCTCCGAAAGTCGATTTCCATTTTTAATTTTAGATTTTGACCCTTTGTATAGTTCTTTTATCGCTTTTATGTATGTATGATTGATATTAGTTTGCTCTAAAACTGTCCATAATTTTTCTACTGGAACGGTATCATATGCTTTTTGTAGGTCCACAAAGGTAACATGAGTCTCTATATTTCTGGCGCTCCCCCTCTCAATTACTCGTTTAAGACAAAAAACATTATCACTACAAGATCTGCCTGCGCGAAACCCACTTTGCTCTTCTTCTTCTTGTTCATGAAAATCATTCTCTATTAGATCTCTAAGAATCCTACCGTACAATCTAATTAGAGTACTGGTTACTGAAATTCCTCTGTAATTGTTGCAATCCAGCTTGTTTCCTTTTTTATGTATTGAGGATATGAATGCAATTTTCCAATCATCAGGTACCGGATGTCCGTCCATGCATTGATTAATAATATATGTGAGATTTTCGCGTAGTTTCTCTGATCCATATTTGAGCATTTCAGCATATATTCCCCCAGGTCCGCCAGCTTTTCCAGATTTAAGTTTTTTAATATTATTCTTTATCATCTCCCTTTCGATGATCACCTCCTCTCCATGCACTTCCACGTCTCTTCCCGGAGAAGCTGCCAGATATTCGGGTCTCGTCTCCTGCAGCAGACCCTTGTAGTGTTCTGTCCATTGTTCTGGTTTGATTATCTGGATGTTTACTCTTTCTTTCGTTGGGTTCTTTGCTGTAGAAATGAATTTCCACACTTCAGAACTCTGCCTACCTCCTACGTGTGTGTTTATGTCGTGGCAATTGCGCTCGAACATTTAATTTTTTCTGTGCGTATCAAATTTCTTAGCTGTCTTCTGGTTTCCCTGTAGATTTCTAGGTCTCTTTGCTCCTTAGTACTGAGCCATTTCAAGTATGCTATATTGTGACAACTATATTTGTGACAAGTGGTATCTCTACCATATATGTCACAAGGTTTGTTATTTATTGCCCTTGTGACTCAGGGATTTAGGGGAATATGAAAATTAAGTATAAAGAATCCACATTTATACTTGTATTTTATATAAGAAAAACAGATTAACAGGAATAGAGGATATTGCTATAAATAATTAAATAATGTAAAAAGAGGGATGCTGGCTGGAGAGTTGACCTAGGGGCCATAAGGAATAGACCTTATAGGCCGTAGAGAGTTGGCCTTATGAGCTATAAAGCGTAACCACCATAGTGGGGTTTTACTTAGGTATGTTTAGTAGGGACTACATTATTTCAGTGATGGACTGGGTTCGTAGGGACCACGTATTTCAGTGGTGTACTGGGTTGATCACTTGTTAAGCGGGATTTACATGGGTCGATTTTCGCCTTCGCCGTGCGATAAATCGCCTCGACTTGCACAGCGGCAAGTCGCGTCGCTACCCCATTTACACGGGGCGACTAAAATCGCAAGGTTCATATTTGTTGAAAATGTTGGGGAGAACAGCTGTTTTACGTGCTGTGGAATTCAAACAGTGCATGAAGCAATCCTTGATGAATTGATCATTTTGGGATCATGGATGGGAAAAAATCGTGAATTTTGGATTTGTCAGTGGATTTTTCGAAGCAAACTTTTAAGTGTTTCAGATATTTTATTGATGGCATGGAGCTCAGAAGATCCAAATTCTATTTGTCATTTTCAGATACCAAATAATGTGTCAAATACTTAATAGTAAACAAAATAGGGCGTAAATGACTATCACGCCGCTGCGAGTCGCCTAACAATGAAGTATTTACACGGTCCATTTTAGTCACGCGTCGCATGCGACCTACGGTCGCGCGGCAAAAGTCGAGAGGCACCCAACTTTTGGCTGATTCGATCTAGTCGCATGCGACGCAGACGATTTCCTATTTATACAGGCGATTGTAAATGCGCCCTTAGAGTGATGCCGGTCTATTGTCCAGCATCGGCTTTTATCGCAGCCCACGAGAAAGCCATTTCCAAACTAGTAAGAACCATTCATTTTGAAATTTGTATTGGAGAACTTGGCTTTACTTTTATCTCAATTCTTTTTACGGCATACCACTTTTGCGTACTTGGCTTTTTTTACATGAAATGTTTTTGTTATGATTTTACTCCTTTTTTAAAGGATTTGGATAGTACCTAGTAAAATATGCGGAATGTTGTTCAAAACTTTTGCAATGCCTTATTAAAAATGTTGAGTTTTTTTAAATTTTCACATGGTTTTATCATAGTTTTCTACCAGCCCTCTAAAGCTCAGCTCTGTTGTGTTCCTGGAAGTAGGCAATGTTAATTTTACATAATTTTACATTTATAGGGGAATAAAGTAACTTAAAATTTTGGTGTTTTAAAATTTTTTCCTATTGTTTTATCATAGTTCCTATCAGTCTTCCAAAGCTCAGCTTTCTAGCGTTCCTGGAAGTGGAGAATGTTAATTTACATAACTTTACATTTATAGGGGAGGGAAGCAAAATAAATTTTTGGGGTTTTTAAATTTTTTCCTATAGTTTTGTCATAGTTCCTATCAGTCTGCCATTTCTGGACTTGGACAATGTTACGTTTACATAACATTACATGTATAGGGGAGGGGAGTAAATTAGAATTTTGGTTTTTTTTCCAGGGGTTTGGTCATAAATTCTATCAGTCTGCCAAATTTTAGCCTTGTAGCATGTCTGGAAGTACAGTAGAATATTGATTATCTATACATAAGTCAGTGAGTGGCAATTTCGACGTTTTTTGAAATTTCGTAACTACTTTTCTACCTTATGGATGTCCATGAAATGGAGGGGTTATTAACTCCATGAAGATCTACGACTGTGCAAAGTTTGAGATTCGTAGCTCATTCCGAAGTAGAGTTTTAGATAGGTCAAATACGGGCTGAAATGTTTCAAGAAAAGATGTTACGACAGCGCGAACTTGGCGAGGCACTGCCGTGCCCTCAGATAAAACGTGTGAAAAACATGTTTTTTTAGGATTTTTTTAAATCACCCCAATGTACGGACGTCGCTGGAGAGTTTGTTATGAGTCAAACCACTCCACCGAGTTTCACACTCTTAGGGCCGGTTTATCAATGGAGGGATACCCCTCGAGTTAGAGATAGCCCGGGGTTAAAGTTGTCAAAAGTGTTTATCCATCCAAGGTTAACTGCAAACTCGAGGGTTAACCCTAGGCTAACTTGACCCGCGCTCGGACGGCAGGGTAACGTATTTAGCTCTGGGTTAACCACAAAATTTTGAATTATTTTAAAGTATTTTTTTTATTTTGGTTGATTTTTCTCAAAAGCATAACATAAATTGTGTACTTAATTTTATAAGTGTTAAATACGATGTTCCGAAATTTTTACAACAGCAGTGGCGATACTTCATATGGTGTGAGGCTGAGATGATGGAATTCCCCACAGACATGGAGATTTTTACAATGGGAGCAGTTTACCAAGCAAGCCTTAATAGAAAAGCACTCCATGAATAACCCAATAAATATCCCACCCGCCAACAGAGCTATACCTACTATTTGTACCGAGCCACGATACAGACCCTCTGGTGGTCACAGTGAGAGGGCTGCAAGGCCCATTCACATATGAATCATCATCAATATGTGTACCAGTTTTATTATAATTCTAATTTATGTATATAGTTTTAAAACTTTTTATATTTATTTAAAAATGCAAAATAAAAAGTGAATGTACTTCAAACACTGAGTTTTTAAATGTTTATTTGGGGGCCCCTGAAAAATGACTAATTTCTTTTGTTATACAACAGTGTTTTAGGAATCAGAAATAATCAACAATTAACTTATAGAGTAAGATCAAAATAAAATACTAAGAGCACTTTTATAATTAAAAAAAATATATGCTACAGAATAAATAATATATAAAATGAAGGTTTTGAAACAACTTCTGGTCAGCCAGGAAACCTCTTGCTCTGCACAGGGTGTTTGTAAATCAGTCATTCCGGGATAACAGTTTCATGTACCAGAAACTAGTACCATTGTTTGTTGACGTACCTTGTTAATATTTCTTCATTAGAATGCCCAAGTTTAGAGAAGTTTATTTGTTTCCTTGCAAAGACATGATCTGTAACAAAAATTAAATAGGTGTAGTAGTTTAAAAATAAAGTTAAAAAATGCAGCATTATGATCCAATATGGACATTAATCCATTTGCTTTTAACTCATTTTATCTCTTAAATTATGTAATGTATAAATCTAGCTTTAATAGGTCGATAGATACCTATAGATGCATTTTTATTTTAAGTACAAGTAGGTACAAGTACAACAGAAACAATTTACAAATTTGGAGCTACATGCTAATTTTTATGGACCTAAACTATTTTCATCATACGTAGTAAATACTTACTGGCTAGAGTACAATAACTGAAAAAGGTGAATCAAAAATATATCCGTTTTGATAGCCCTGGGTGAATAAAATTTTTTCAAATAATTTTTTTTGACAAAACACCCAAAACACACAAAATGTCAAAAATACAATCGAATATCAAATAAGAAGGGAAAACTTAGATGGTCGATTGTTATCAGCATTGCCAACCTACGAGTTTCGGAGCTCTGGGTTAAAATGGTGTGGATAAACACTTTTCTCTTTAGCTCGAGGGTTACCCCAAGGTTAGAGTTGGCCCTGGGCTAGCTAACACGACGAGATACCCCTCCATTGATAAACCGGCACTTAGAAAGGGAATTTTACTGTCTACAATAAAGTATGGAATATATTTTTTCATAGTTTCTGAGAAAATTAGATATAACTTGTAACAAAAATAGCTTATTTTCTGATTTTTTTAAATTGATTTAATTTACGTACGGCCCACAGTGGTTTAAAACGGTTAAATTTCGGAAAAAAGTTAATATCTTTAAGAGTATTTATCACATAAACTTGAAATTTTGGACATATATTCAACACATATTTACCAATTTTTTTTAGCTAATTCCCCTCTCCTCTTCCTTGCATGGTGTAGGGTAAAAATTGTGTAATATAAATAAAAAGGTAAATAATTACTCAATATTACTAGCAATGGTTACTTACTTAGTAACAATTATTACTAGTTTGATTGATAATTGTTTTTTCAAAAAAACTACTTCCGCCCTCCACTGTGTCATGACATAGGCGTACTAAGGGGAGGGAACTGGATGCTCCTGTGCCCCAAGGGCCTCGCAGTCCCTTAAATTTCATTGTGGAATCAAACATAAAGTACTATAATTTTTGTTAAATTACTATTTAGCCCCTCCCCCCCTTAAGGAATCTGGAATTTCTTGTCGCCTACTTATTCCTATATATTTAATAAATTTATTTAGTGTGGTCAAAAGTAAACGAATCAATATATTTTTTACAATAGGAATTAATCCACAATTTTATATCTTAAACTCTTATTTTTCACAAGAATAAAAAACTCTTTATAATAAAAATATCCCACCAATGTACAGGGTCACCGTTTATAAAGTTCTACATGGAATTTTTTTTTATTACTTGTCACATAAACTGCATAAACATAAAGATAATTCAAAAATTAAATTGCTAATGAAACTACATAGATTTTTGCCATATTTTCACTTTTTTCCTTAATCACACTCCACAGGCTAGGAGGTCCTTTTTTGCAGCAGAACATCCTGTATGTTTTTTAAAATTTTGAAATAGATCATATCTGAATTCTTAAGCGGTACTTGAGTAAAATAAAAAATAATTTGCCCTAAGGGCAAGACACAGGTGAATAAGAAAGACACAGGGCAAGACACAGGTGAATAAGAAAGAAATGATCTATCAAAAAATCTAAAAATATACAGGGTGTACTATTAAAATAAAGACCCAATGGCCATCTTACGTATAAGGTGTGATTTAAAAAAAAAGTGAAACCGTAATTAAAATAATAATTATTTCGTGCGTAATTCACTTTTTGATTTATCCTTTTCTGCCAAATAACAAAAAAGTTTTCCAAGTGGAACTTTATATACGGTCAACCTGTACATTACATCTTAAAAAATATAAATGTAAATATAATGAATGATAACAAATGGATAAATTGACTGATAAATAATAAAATAAATAAATACTTCAAAATATAATCCATATTAACACAGCAACTAAAACCCGTGTGCATTTCTAGTATATTTAAATAACAAAGCAACAATTTTAGGAACCTAATTCACAGATAGGCAGATATTGGCAGCTGTAACCTATGCAGTCATAAAGATAAGACATTGTGGATTATAACACAGAATATATAGTATACTTACTTTATGATTATAACCATAAAAAAATCTCATTGCGAGAGGCTGCGGGAAGACAACTTTTAGTCTGCAGAAATTTGCATACATTAAAATAACATAGTTTTTTCTGTTATTTTATTTTTTTTTGAAATTATGGACAAAACTTTTTTTCCTTTTTAGGCTTACAAAACACTACTAAATATACACACTAAACGTAAAAAGGAAAAAGGAAAATAGACAAAGCGGTTATTGTTTAAGAAATAAATAAAGGACGGGTTGCAGATTGAGAAAAAAAATTAAAAATAAATACAAAATTTTACTTTACCATCCAATTTTTCAAAATTCAAAATAAATCTGAAAAAAAACAATCATAGGTTTAAACTAAGGGGACATTGCTTTACAAAAAAATCATTTTTTTCTTTGAAATCTTGATATGAAAATGCATAGTTTTTTCATAGGGATAAACCATTGTGCGGCCCTATAGTTTTAATTATGAAATCCGACCATGTTATACATCATTTTAAAGGAAATTTTATTGTCTATAATAAACTATGACACATATTTTCCTGTAGACGTTGGTTTAAAAAAAAAATCGAATAAACATATAACGGTATTTTTTAGCTTTTTTTAAATTGCCTCAATTAACGGACGCCGTTGAGAGTTTGTAATTAGTCTAACCCCATTGAATTATACCTTGTTAAAAAGGGAATTTTATTGTCTACAATAAAGTAGTAGTATTTTTCCTTAGAAGCTTAGTTTTTAAGAAAATTTGAAAAAACCTTACATTTTCAGATTTTGGGGAGTCTAAGGGGTTTTTGGAGTTTTTTTGCAGCCATTAAAAAAAACTAATGATATTATTTTTTGGTTATATAACTATATATTTTGAATGTACACCTAGGGAACTTGCCCATTTTTTTTTATTTTACTAAAATGTGTGTTTCTGTATGAAAACGCATTATACCAAATATCATTCCTTAAATCGCAATACTTATTTTACAATAAATAATTAAAGTTGGAATCGCTGACTGGTATATTCAAACACAGCAAAATGCGCGGCAGCCGCTGTGACGTCACTCCTTAGAAAAATCCCGGGCCCCTTATGAGTATAACGGCCATTCGGTTCATAACTTTTTTATTTATGAATATTTTTTATTTCTGTAAAAACATTCTTTAGGCACTTTTTAAGAGCAATTCAACTGTCAAATTAAAGTTTATTTGTCACTTTTAGTTTTTGAGATATTACATAAAGTTTATATTTTACTTATGGATTGATCCTTATTTTATTCGATTTTTAAAATTAGCGTAAAATTTACTTTAAATTGATGTTTCACACTTAATATTTAATTTTTTTATTTTTTTATTACTTCTTATTTTTTTTAAATAATTTAAAAATAATTTAAACCAATTCTTATTCAGCAAACTAAAAAAAAAGTTAAGAGGTAACTAAAAATATAAAAAAATAAATAATAAAAAAAAGGTCATTCCATAAGCAAAATACAAACCTTATGTAATATCTCAAAAACTAAAAGTGACAGATAAAATTTAATTTGACAGTTGAATTGCTCTTAGAAAAGTGCCTCAGGAATCTTTTTACAGTAATAAAAAATACTCTGCCAATATATGGGCCCCTAAGCTCACACTAGGTACTATAGTTATAGTGTACGTGCTAATATAAATAAAAACAGAAATATATTTTATTCAACTGCTTTCGTTTAATACCACACAAGCCATGTTTTGACTTAAACTCAAATTTTTGAAATCTACCCCCACCCTTAAAAACAAAACAAAAACTAAAATGTATTTTGTTTAACTCCGGACTCAATTACCTTTTGTTTGATATCACACACGCCATATTTTCACGTAAACTCTAATTTTTTAAATCTACCCTCACCCTTTTATTTGGCTTGTGTTCGGTGGATTTTGTTCATTTTTAAATGGGACCATCTCGACCTAGGGACCAAATTTCATTAAAATCGGCCAAGCGGTTTTTGAGTTATGCGCGTTGGTCGTTACAGACAGACATACAGACATACACACAGACATACAGACAGACAGACAGACGGCGCAACAAAAAAGTTTCAAAATCATCTGAAAGGCAAAGATATATCAAAATTTTTAAAATCGGAGCAACTTTTTTTTTCTCGAAAAAATTAGGATCACCATACCTCACACTACTATAGTATAGTATATATGTGAGCTAATACTCTGAATATATGGGTACCTAACCTCACACTAAGTACTATAGTTATAGTGTTCGTGTGAGCTAATATAACTAATATAACTAGAATCTGAAATATATTTTATTCAACTCCAGGCTCAATTACCTTTTGTTTGATACCACACAAGCCATGTTTTAAGTTAAACTCTAATTTTTGAAATCTGCCCCCACCATTAACATATTAACCGGAGGAGAGCAGGAACCGCGGCAAAAATTCATTTATCAAAACAATTCGATTTGACCCCTAGATGCTTCAATAAGTTGGAAAAGAATAGAAATATTTTTTGGAAAGACGATGGCAACGCTGTGCGACACACAGCAGACGTATGTTTATTCTTTATGGTCGATCGGTTTACCAGTGACGGCGGCAAAATATTTATTTATTAAAAGTAAATACCTAACTTATTAAAACAAGCAATTTAATTTAGTTTACAGCTGAATAGATACCCATTGACAATAAAAATTTACATTAATAGCATTGTTGAGATTATGTTCTCAAATACAGAAGTCGAACATTAAAAATAGGAGTCAGGCTCTAATAAAAACTTGAGAGCCCACTTGATTTTCGAACCGGGGCACTTACCGAGAATTGTGAAGTCGTCTCCAGCAGCCGAAAACGGTATTAAAGGTTATCTTTTTCCTAGCGACAATTAGATCACCCCCATTATTACAATTTTAAAGCTAGATACTATGTGTAGTGCCTACTTTTCTTTTGTATATAAAAAAGTAAATATAATTTTAGTTCCTGTTTTTATGAAAAAGTGGTAGTAATATTGTAAAAAAGTAACAGAGCTCTATTTGGATAAGGATAATTTGGACTTTTTTTGAAAAATCCCTCCATTTATTTCTTTGATGGGGAGACAATTTGCTTACTTTGGGGATTTATTAAGATGCACCCCATTAGTGGGGTTATTTTTACCCATTTGTTTTAATTAGGATAGTAACCATGGCCAGAACTAAAATAGTTTTTTTGGTTATGCTACTCTACATTTTTCAATTTTCCCTGAATTTAAAATTCTTTGCAAATATATTTGTATTTACTGCCTCCTACGACGGTGGTTTTGTCCCTTTTAGTAAGATTAAAGGTGTGTCTTCAAAAACCTACAAAAAATATGTACCTATAAAACCACTCTTTTTTAAAGCGAGTTATTTTAAGAAAAGTTACAGACACTTATTCCGTCGTACTACCATCTCGGTTTTCATCAGCAGTTTCATTAGAAAAGAAACTGGAAAAAATCATCAATTTCTGTTCTGTGGTAATTGCTTTATTATAGTTTTTTCAAAAACATCTTTTTCGAATGATGTTTTGTTCAATTGACATTTTTTTTAACAATTTGTTCAAAAACATCTTTTTTGAATGACATTTTGTTTGAATAACGTTTGGTTCAAAAACATTTTCTTCAAACAGAAAACTCTTCGAAAAACTAACTCCTGTGTGTCTCTTTTTGGGAGGTCGCAATCGGTGGTAGCTTTATCAATTGATCCTAACCTGTTAATCTAACCACACTGAACTCTAATCAATTGATCGCAAACGTATCCATTTCAAGAAATTCAAAATGTTTTCAAAAAAGAGATCATTTGAACATAATATCGATCACAATGTTTCCGAAAAAATGCCAATCAATCACACTGCTTTCAAACAAAATTCAAAAAATATATTTTTGAACAAAACAATTTGACAAAATGTCATATGAATTTAATTTTTGAACAAAAAGTTCTCAAACAAAATGTTTCCGAAAAAAATGCTCCAACAAAATGTCACTTAAAAAAGATGTTTTCGAACAAAATGGTTTCGGTCAGAATATCATTTGAAGAAAATGTTTTAAAAACACAGTTGAACATGTTTTTGAACAGATTCTCATTTAAAAATGTTGAACAAAATGTCATTGAACAAAATGTTTTTCAAAAAAATATAATATAAAAAAAATATTTGTGAAACTAAAAAATTTTAACATTATATTATTTAAACGCAATGCTTTCTGCCATTTGAACAAAATGTCATACAAACCCACTGCTTTCGAACAAAATGTCATGTAGAAAAGATATTTTTTAGCAAAATGTTTTCTCAATTAGATTGACATTCAAACAAAATGTTTGAAAAAAAAGTCATTCGAAAATAATATGTTTTTAAAAAAATGTTTTCGAAAGACAACCCCATTCGACAAAATGTCATTCGAAAAACTAATTTTTCAACAAACCAAAAGTTTTTTTACCAGTTGGATGTTTGAACAAAATGTTTTTGAAAAAGATGTTTTCAACCAAAACGCCATTTGAACAAAATGTAATTTAAAAAAGTAATTTTTGAACAAAATGTCAAATCAAATTGTCTTTTAAACCGAATATTTTTGCAATGCAATTTGAACAAAATATCATTTTTGTTTAAAAAATTAATTTTATTTGCCAGTTTTATTTTTTGACACATCACTTAATGCTGATAGTATTTTGAAAAATAACTTTTTTATTTTACATTTAAAATGAGTTAAATAAAAAAACATATATTTATATCGTCTCGCTTATAGTTAAAAATAAGGAACAAAAAATATTTTATAAATGATCTAAAAAATAGGGTTATTTAGATACCAGGGCCGAAATTTACTTTTCGTTTTTAAATAAATTGCAATCAATTTTTGGATTATAACAATCATCCTTAGAAATGGATTTTATTTAACAATGAAAAAAATAATAAGTTGGTATAGTTTTTGCAAAGTCAGTTGCACAAAGGTTAAAGCCGATCATCGGCATATCCTTTAAAGAAAGTGACATGGGCGGCGG
The DNA here is from genome assembly GCA_963576565.1 of Aspidapion aeneum. Classification (NCBI taxonomy): domain Eukaryota; kingdom Metazoa; phylum Arthropoda; class Insecta; order Coleoptera; family Brentidae; genus Aspidapion; species Aspidapion aeneum. Next base: position 92,260,269 of record OY755040.1, read on the forward strand.
TAGATATACTCTAGAAAATTATTTCATTTAATTATGGCGTAAACTAAAGAAATAAAAATAGATCATAAAACTTTCTATTTCTATACCTACAGAAACGACACTGATTTATTTTCTAACTCTGCATACTGCCAACTAAAGGGGTCCCGCAAAGAACACCTGAAAGCAATTAAAAGCGCATCTCAAAAAAATCTGCCAATCAGGTGCCGTCTACCCACCTGTGCTGGGTCGGTCAGATAACAAATACTTTGTGCTCGGCCCGCAAAGAGCGCGCCTTTTCTCTGTCGGTAGGGTTGAAATTATACCAGGAAGATTTTATATGAATTTAGATAACTTTTGAAGGGCAGATTGAAGCAAAATTTCATGAAATCGATAGAACCCCGTATTAGGAGCATTTCAGGTGACTTTGCAAAAACTATAACTATAGCTTATTGTTTTTAAATTTTTTGAATATAAAATTTTGCTGACATTTTATAGGGTTAAAAACAAATCTGCATGTAGAGACCTCGTCTTTACACTTTTTAGATGTTTGATTAGGATGCATTTAGCTTGGTGTATTTTATTTTAGGTTAGACAACCTTAAAAATTCAGAGTAGGTAAAAAGGACTAACCCAACCTAAAAAATTGCCTCGATCCAAATCTAAAAAAACTGTTTACACAAAAAAAACGGTTAAATAAAAAAGGTATACGTAAAAAAATTACTTTCCATATTAATAAGATACCTTTTTACCTTATCTGTTGAAAATCAAGGTTCGTAGTTCAGTTAAAAGTATCAAAACCCCAAAACTTGGGACACCCTATACATTTTTAACTAAACTTATGTTTAAACACTTTTAACGAATAAATAATTATTTATATATTAGCCTAATACTTTTTTTCTGATTTTATATTGATTTCTACGGCACTGGTCTTTGTTTTGTTTTGAAGGTCAAACAAGTTATTTAACTTACTTGTAAAACGAAACTTCTTGATTAAGATGGTCGAGATTATAGCACAAAATACACTCCCACACCATTTTAAAGTCTTTTAAGATTAATCTTGAGTCCAGATCGAAAATATATTTTAAGAAAAAACACGAAAACAATTCCGAACCGTAAACAGACAGGACAGAAACACCGCATTTGACCTGTTACAAAATACTAATGGGTCTAAAGGGACTACCTTTTAATCAAGAATAGTTTTGTCTCTTTTTCTCGCATCGGTTTAACAAAAGAGGAACAAAATAAGATACTTTACGCGGGCCAAGACGATTGCGGCATGTTTCTAATTCCTTTGTTTTAGTGAGGGACTGTAACCGAGAATAGTTTTATTTTTTTCTCTCGCACTGGCTTAATAAAGGAAAACGAAGGAGTAGCAAAATAAATGCTGGAAGCACAAGTTAAAGTGATCACCGCTTGTTATATATCCATATTTGGTGGTGTATAATTAATCTGGTAAGGGTTTGTAAGAAGAACAGTATCGTCTTTTTCCGTTGCATTGGTTTAAAAAAGAAATAAAAGTAAAGGAAAGATCGGATTATTTTGGTAATTCTTAAAGAGAAAGGAAATGGAGTTTTCTATGGACCAAACAAAAATAGTCGATGAGTTCTTTTCTGCAGAAGTACGTTTTTTAAAACAATTTGTTTATCTAGACGGCCGATTTTTTTGTTTATTTTCTAGTCTCCTCCGGTTAATACGTTGATGGCCCCACCCTTTTTTTTTAAACTAAAATGTATTTTGTTTAACTCCAGACTCAATTACCTTTCGTTTGATATCACACACGACATATTTTCACTTAAACTCAATTTTTTTAAATCTACCCCCACCCTTTTTTTTAACTAAAATTTATTTTTTCTAACTCCACACTCAATTACCTTTCGTTTGATATCACACAGGCCATATTTTCACATACACTCTAATTTTTGAAATCTACCCCCACCCTTTTATTTGGCTTGTGATCGATGGATTTCGTTCATTTTTAAATGGGACCATCCCGACCCAAGACCCAGCCCAGGTACCAAATTTGATTAAAATCTGGCAAGCGGTTTTTGAGTTATGCGCGTTGGTCGTTAGAGACAGACATACAGACAGACGGCACAACAAAAAAGTTTCAAATTCATCTGAAACGCAAAGATATATAAAAATACTCTGCCAATCTATGTGCACCTAAGCTCACACTAGGTTCTATAGTTATAGTGTACGTCTGAGCTAATATAACTAAAAACTGAAATATATTTTATTCAACTCCAGACTCAATTACCTTTCGTTTGATACCACACAAGCCATGTTTTGACGTAAACTCTAATTTTTAAAATCTACCCCACCCTTTTTTTTAAACTAAAATATATTTTGTTTAACTCCAGACTCAATTACCTTTCGTTTGATATCACACACGCCATATTTTCACTTAAACACTAATTTTTGAAATATACCCCCACCCTTTTTTTAAATAAATTAAAATGTATTTTGTTTAACTCCAGACTTAATTACCTTTCGTTTGATATCACACACGCCATATTTTCACATAAACTCTAATTTTTGAAATCTATCCCCACCCTTTTATTTGGTTTGTGTTTGGTGGATTTTGTTCATTTTTAAACGGGACCATCTCGACCCAAGACCCAGCCTAGGTACCAAATTTCATTAAAATCGGCCAAGCGGTTTTTAAGTTATGCGCGTTGGTCGTTACAGACAGACATACAGACAGACAGACAGACAGACATACAGACAGACAGACGGCGCAACAGAAAAGTTTTAAAATCATCTGAAACGCAAAGATATATAAAAAATTTTGAAATCGGGGCAACTTTTTTTTCTCGAAAAAATTAGGATCACCATAGCTCACACTACTATAATATAGTAGTAGTGTGAGCTAATATTCATAAATAAAAAAGTTACGGGGGTGGGTCGAAAATGCACCAAATTGAATATATCTTGAAAGTAGTTTAAGATATCGATGTGCGGTTTTCGGCATTAATGTTTTAACAAAAATCGAGCTCGTAACATGTAGGTTAGTTTTTTTCTATCTCCTCTAGAAATGGGCGTTTCCTATCAAAAGTGTCCAATTTGGACCACTCTGTACCTATGTGGGTAGGTATAAATGAAAATAAATCAGCACTAGTGTTTATAGGGCTCATTCTAAACAGTGTTTTAAATAGATGGGTACCTACTTAATTAATATACTTATTTTTAATAAGACTTATTAGTATGGTTATATATATAAATATATATAATTATTATATTATAGTCCTTACAGTACTTAGGTATTTATACTTACTTGCGAGCTTTTACACCACAAACTTCAGCTTGAGATAAATCCTCCGAATTTTTAATGTATAATGCAGTCATAAACATATCAACTCCAGGTAAATTGTCTGATTGTCCTGTTATAAACCCCGCATCAAACATTTTCAGTCTTTAACAGAATCACAAAACACTAAATTAAGAAAATTTAGACAAAACTACGTCCGGAAATAACTGAACACCACGTTCAAAGCTCCAATAAGTACCAAGGTATCAATTATTTACGTATTATTTCAATGTCGGTTAACGGTCGCATGGATCGAGATCCAAAGACGTGACGTCACAACCAATGGCAGCGCGTTTTAAGAACAGGTCAAGTTATTCAAATTTCAAACCTTTATTTCTCAGGTAATTTAATTGTTATTGGAATTTTTCTTTTTCTAGGAAGTTTCTTATGATAATACCTTACGATTTTAATTGTTTTTAAAGGATTCGATTTTTTGGGCAAGTTCCCTATTGGAGCTTTATAGCGGCAATTTAAAAGTTGGTCTTCATCTTGAATGTCTCAGCCCCTGTCAAAATTTCGAGGTGCCAACCGGGATATTCGGATTCATTCAGCGGGGTCGAAATAGGGGCAATTTACCATTTGCCAAAAAGTAATGTTTCTAGAAAGTGAATTTTCCGAAATCTTGCCTCACTATTTTTGTCCGATTATTACCAATTCTTGTTAGACCTGACGGTTTTGCTCATTTCTTGTTTTGATAATGTTTATGTTATAAATAATTCCGTTTTTGACATTGACTGTTATACCATTTTCCTTTATGATATTTCTACGAATTTTCTTTTATCCTTTATGATAAACAGTGGGGACCCTCCTCCCTTTTATAATGCATTTTCAAGAAAAAATACATAAAAAATCATTGAGCTAAAGTACAAATTTAGGTCAGCTTGGCTATAAGGTATATCGAATATTTTGATTTCGTTTTTTAAGGAAGACATGGATAATATTAATAAAATGTCGAAAATGTAATTAAATACCTATACCTATACAAATCGTCATTAATAATTCAAAATTAATTCGTTGCCACGCTGCTGCGCCTTATTAGAACCGTTATTATTATATGCAGAGGCGTCTTCAGCCCAAAACAGAAGGGAGGGGCAGGTTTCTGAATTTTATGGCATTTTTAAGTTAAGGGGGGGGGCAAATTCATAATCTATTTAAATTTCATTCGCTGATTTTAAAAAAATCTGGCAATAAAGGGGGGACAGTTCCCCCCCTTGCATCTCCCTGGATACGCCGTTTATTATATGGATTCTCTTAATTACGATTCAAGAGCCGTTTAAAGATGGCTTCATTCGATCACTAAGGTATGCGCAGGGTTAATGAACTATTGTTGTTATGATTTAGGGTTGTCAGGGTTACCAGATTTCCAAAAGAAGTTAGGTTAACACCGATTTTGACCTCTCGAAAGAAGAAGAAGGGAGCTCATTTAAAAAATAGTTTTTTTGAAAAATATGCCTTACCCAGCAAACATGGAGTACAAAAAAAGTACTTTTTAAGTACTGGCTTTCACGGCAGCCCATAACGGCAAAGCACTAAGTAGGAAGTACTTAATTTGTATTGATTTGGAAAAACGGCCTGAATCCGACCAGCAAGTATATATTTTAATACAAAAAACACTGTACTTTTAAAGTAATGCATTTTTTTAAACTTCTTTGTTCACAAAAGCATGTACTTTTATATTTATATATTTATATATTTTTTAAAAAACCGAACCGAACCGAACCGAACCGAAACCGAACCGAACCGAACCGAACCGAACCGAACCGAACCGAACCGAACCGAACCGAACCGAACCTGTACTTTTAAAGCATTGTATTTTATTAATTTTTTTAGTAGTACAAAGAAACTACTTTTATTGTAAATATTGGAAGGACATTACGTCACTCATGTCTTATATTTACGGAAAGAAATATTTGATCATTATAGAAGGATCTTTAATATTCCTTTTCACATCAGTTGAGGATATTTCCAAAGATTATGGAACAGTCCACATCAATTTAAAAATAAATAAAATCATTCACATTCTTAAGCTTGACATTCCTTAGTGTACCTGTAAAATGTTGACTAGGGTTTGCCATCTAGTGGTAAGGACGGCAAACATCAACTTGTCAGTTTTTTTGTAAATATTTTATTTTCACAGTAAAATATTTCATATTTTTGTACTAAAATAAAGTGCTTTAAAAGCAACTGTTTAAAAATACTTTTAAAATGTTTTTTCACTGTTATATTAATTTTGCAATAAAACTTTTAAACTTTTAATATTAAACTAAATGTACTTTAAGAGCGTACACTCCGTTTTGCTTAGTGGAAGTGGTGTGCCGCGGGGTAGGCCACACCCAACCTGTAGGCTGCATCCAATCAAAAAAGCGATTTTACAAAACAGGACCGTCTTTTAAACTGCCTTTTATAGCTAACATTCGTTTTAATTTAGAAACATAATTAGATCTTCTTTTGTCTCTTTTTCTTACTATTTAGACAAAGATAAAAACTCCTAACGTTGATCTAGATTTTTAACGAGCATAGAAAGGTAACTTATTCACCCTGTATGGCAAAGCAAAGCGCCGAGGCGTTCGTCGGAACACAGTGAAACGTTGTTATATAGGTGGACAACATTGGCATTCTTGTTGGCTTGTTTTTTTTTTTTTAAATCTATATAATATTATTTTTCTACGAGCGTGCAGAGAAAAGCTTTTTACAATCATTTGCGTGCGAAAAGTACCACTTTATCTTAATTTTTTTTACGGCACAGCGTTTTTTTTCTTTTTAATGTTCCTAAACGTGAAAATATGACAATAAAAAAAATTATTGTAAATACGTATAACGTTTAAAATTTGTGTAGGTACGGTCGCCCACTTTTTTAATGTCATTTTAAAATTTCCTGCAAAAGAAAGAAGGATGGTCAACGTAAAAAAAACGTTCGTCCGCGTGCCAAAAAAGTTTTGAAGGAGCGCTGTCTGGAAAGGCTTAATAATTTATTTATTCTCAATTTTTAAATTAAAATTGCTAGCTTACTTAGTTCATTTCAGCTTGTTAGAGGTAAAAATTCCATGAACCTCGGCTTTGAGCTTGAAAAAATTATTGCATAGACAGGCAGACAAATATACACACCGCATTGCGGACTCCAGGTCAGTGTAACAAGGGCGACCGCCCTGGGCACAACGAGGCAGGGGAACTAAATTCTTCAAAAATAAGGCAATTAAGATTTGTGAAATCGCAACCTCTAGAGCCGGCCCTACTCACCGACACATGGTGGATCCGGGGGGGGGAGGTACTAGGGGCAAGTGCCCCCGAACCTACTCCCCCCCCCCCGAGAATTTTTGGCTGCGGCGCATGAAAATATGTTTACACAAATTATCAAAATTATACCAATTTTAGTGATGTTTTGGTAAAAAAATAAGGCTTTTGCTACTAAATATGCAAAATTTTTGCCTGGGTAGCGTAAAACTGTATTTATAAATATTATCGATATTGTACCACTTTTAGTGATAAAAGGTCGAAAGTCCAAATGATCGAAAGTACAAAAGCTCGAAAAAATAAGGTCGACTAACTATCAGGACGTGTTCCAGACGGGGATCACTCGTATCCTCGTGATCGACGTTGGAGAAAGTGAAAACCAAACAGTTTTACCAAGTTCCCAACGAAAGCCTCAAACCATCAGTATAATTCAATGCCGGTAGGGGTATTTTCCCTCGGAGTAGTTGTTTCTGGTGGTTTCACACAACTTATGCTCTACACGGAGCTATCGCCTACATTTACCTGACGATTGACCCAAAAGGTCGAAACCGGTCCGGTCGTGGATTGGCATGGAACATTTGTTCCTGACTATCAGGACGTGTTCCAGACGGGGATCACTCGTATCCTCGTGATCGACGTTGGAGAAAGTGAAAACCAAACAGTTTTACCAAGTTCCCAACGAAAGCCTCAAACCATCAGTATAATTCAATGCCGGTAGGGGTATTTTCCCTTGGAGTAGTTGTTTCTGGTGGTTTCACACAACTTATGCTCTACACGGAGCTGTCGCCTACAGGTCGAAAACCGGTCCGGTCGTGGATTGGCATGGAACATTTGTTCCTGACTATCAGGACGTGTTCCAGACGGGGATCACTCGTATCCTCGTGATCGACGTTGGAGAAAGTGAAAACCAAACAGTTTTACCAAGTTCCCAACGAAATCCTCAAACCATCAGTATAATTCAATGCCGGTAGGGGTATTTTCCCTCGGAGTAGTTGTTTCTGGTGGTTTCACACAACGAGATCAGGGTAGTTTGTTGTATAGTACACAAACCTAACCAGGTCAGGTTGGGCTAGTAACCGAACCGGGTTAACTATGAACTATCCTCGACCTCTGGACTACCTCGGCAGGGCAGGACAATTCGACTTGGTTAGGTTTCAATCTTTTATTTTTATACTTTCGACCTTTTGTACTTTCGATCTTGTATACTGTCACAGAGAAAATAATAAAAAAATAAGGGTCTTTAGTATGGGGGCGTAGAAAATTATCGGAAACTGGGGAAGTTTAATACATATATTTCGTTTATAATTATACAGCGGATAAATCGACAGAAATTATAGCCTGCGCTAACCTACCCAAAAAAAATATGGAGAACCATAAAAACGGCCATTAGGGCCTTACTGTGAATTATGCCGGGTAGGACTCGGGGGACGCAGTACACAGGACCACAAGTTCAGGGATAAAAAAGAGACGACGTCCAGAAACTGGTTACGAAGCTCAGCGGACGTACAGAAACTGGTTACGAACGCTTAGTTAAGGGGCAAATGAGACGACGTCCAGAAACTGGTTACGAAGCTCAGCAGGACGTCCAGAAACTGGTTACGAACGCTTAGTTAGGAGTAAACCCCGGGTACTGGTCACTTGTATGGTGTGTTAAATCGCCTTTTATATTAAATTATTGCAAATTCAGCAATATTGCCAGTGACGATGGTTTTCGATACTTAGGTACCATGCACAATTATTATTATTGCCAATAACTTGGTATTTCATAATAATAGATGCACGCCTTTAATTTATATGGATCCCAACAATTAAATTAATACGAAGTGCATCTGTTTTGTTTAGATAAATGTATCACTTTGGGATAGTTTAATTATGATCTGTGTGACAATACTTTCGACCTATTGTACTTTCGACCTTTTGTACTTTCGACTTTTTGTACTTTCGACCTTTTGTTTTTCGATCTTTGGTACTTTCGACCTTATTTTTTCGACCTTTTGTACTTTCGACCGTTTATCCGCCGCCCATTTTATTTATCCTAAATTGTAATTTAAACCTGCAGAATTTTTGCGGCCTGCGGTACAACAATTAACTTATTAGCAATTTGATGGAAAAAAGCAAAAAACGTAAACATCAGAAATGAAAACTGACAGATAAGGAATGGAAAATAAAAATAAGGGATAAGAAACCGTAAAAAAACGAAAAACCCAAAACACCTTCAAAAAAATTCCAAAAGTTAAAGACGTTGCTTGTCTACCTACACCTCGTAATAAAAGTGTATTTTTAATACACGACAAATTTTAGCCCTCGCTACGCTTGTGGTATAAACTTTTCGCCTCGGGTTAAAAAGTGCCACTTTTAATCCTTGTCATATAATACCTATAAGAGAAGATGTCGCCTCCTAGTGCCCCCCTCCCCAAGAAGCAATTCTGGATCCGCCAGTGAAATAACACATTATGACAAAAGGTCCGAAAGTTTTGAAACTTAGACCCATGGAGAGCTAGTAGTCCCAAGTATTCCAATAGAAAGACGTTCAAATGATATTTTTATAAATTATGTATGCATTCATACGCGAAAAATTATTTAAAATATTTAGGCCAGGATTTTGCACAATCATTTCTCTGTGCGGTAGCCGTAAAGCCGTGACATAACAACATCGAAATTACAATACTTTGTCAATATATATTGTATCACAGATATCTATAATCTTTGACTTTGTCAAAAAGTTAATTTGTTGTCTTTTTTATGATTTTTTTTTAAAGATTACAGAATAGCATAATAATCTTTCTGTTTGCGATGGATTATAATCATATCAATCGATTTGGAAACAAAACCAAACTGAGGCTTGGGCCTCGGAGAAAAAAAAAGGAAGGCACATAATTAGCTGCACTGGTTTAAAATTTACGATTTGTAAATAATATGTTAACAGGTATATTTTGAAAACTAAAGCATCCATAAATTTAAATCATGTTGATAAAATTTTTAGGTAGTGTTTACCTACAAAACAAGAATTTTTTTAAAACCTATTTAGATGCTTTTGAAATAATTCTTATTTTGGAAAACGTAATAAAAAAATCCAAATTTTTTAGCCGATTTAAAAAAAGTTATGTGGGTTTATACGAAATACATATAAAAATGGCAGATTTTTTTTTACTAGCATCCTTAGAGTAATAATAATATAAAGAGAAGAAGTCAACCGCGGCCCCGTGTAAATTTTCCCTATTCGTGGCGGTCATTTCTGAAAACTTAGAATTTGCAGAATCCCCGGCGATGGCAACATAGCTGCGTCACTGGAATCATCTCGAAAAAACCACACTGGGCTGAATTTTCACAGTATTTTCAGAAACATAGCACTTCTTGTTTATTTTTACGTCCAACTAAGTTCTTTTTTACAAAAATAAATCTCAACACACAGAAAAAAACACCAAAAATTCAATATACCGAGTCCCACGGCCAAGACAACACTGCATTTAATACAAACACATGTTACTGTCAGTGTCGACCTTAGAGCTTAGGAATATCTGGGCTAACCGTTCACGACTTGAGGACCCACCTAATTAAACTTGTTACCATTATATAAGTGAAAAAATAATCTTTTGTTTGAAACTCGTAGACAATGATTGAGTAGAAATAAAACTTTGGACTTCCATTGTCTTTATCTGAGGCCACGGCAGTGCCATATTTGACCTATCTAAAACTCTACTTCGGAAAGAGCTAGGAATCTCATACTTTGCACAGTCGTAGACCCCTCCAAGTTACGAAATTCCAAAAAACGTCGAAATTGCCACTCATGTATAGATTATCAAAATTCTACTGTACTTCCAGGCCTGCTATAAAGCTGAAATTTGGCGGACTGATAGAAATTATGACCAAACCCCTGGAAAAAGCCCCAAAATTCTAATTTACTCCCCTCCCCTATACATGTAAAATTATTTAAAAGTAACATTACCCACTTGTAGAAATGCTAGAGAGCTGAGCTTTGGCAGCCTGATAGGAACTATGATAAAGCTATAGGAAAAAACACCATAAAATTCTAATTTACTTCCCTCCCATATAAATGTAAAGTTATGTAAAAGTAACACTGCCCACTTCCAGAAACGCTAGAGAGCTGAGCTTTTTAAGACTGAAAGACACTATGATAAAACTATAGGAAAACATTTTAAAACACCAAAATTTTAATTTACTTCTCACTCCTATAAATGTAAATTTATATAAAAGTAACATAGCCCACTTCCAGAAACGTTAGAGAGCTGAGCTTTGGAAGGCTGATAGAAACTATGATAAAACCATGGGAAAAAATTTAAAAACCCCAAAAACTTTCATTTACTCTCCTCCCCTATAAATCTCAAGTTATGTAAAAGTAACATTACCCACTTCCAAAAACGCTAGAGAGCTGAGCTTTGGAAGGCTGATAGCAGCTATGATAAAACCATGAGAAAAAATTAAGTAAATTTTAAGTAAGGCATTGCAAAAGTTTTGAACAATATTCCGCATATTTTACTATTTTAAAAATTAAATATTATCCATTTCCTTTAAAAAAATAAGTGAAATCATAACAAAAACATTTCATGTAAAAAAAAGCCAAGTACGCGGCATTCCGTAAAAAGAATTGAGATAAAAGTAAAGTCAAGTTCTCCAATAAGAATTTCAAAATGAAAGTAATTAACTAGTTTGGAAATGTTTTTTTAAACTTACCTATTACGGCTGTAAATGACTCTTAGGCACAGTGCTAAATTGAACATAAAGAAGTTTGGCTGTAATAGCAAAGTTTAGAAAAACATTTCCAACTAGTAAAAATCTTTAAGGGGACAAATTCCATTTAGGCAATTTTTTACGTAAAAGGCAACAATGCAAAATAGTTAAATATCAGTGAAAAGGTGGCACTACTGAGTAAAGCATTGCCCCCGGTAGGTGGTTTTGTTTAGAGTAATAGGTGATGTCGACTTAGGACAGAGTGTTTCGAATTTGGTTAAAGTACAGTAAGGCCTCCTGTTAGAATTTTTAGGATGACAGTGTCACCTAAAGTCACTAATCAAATACTTTGGCATTTTGTTCGTTTCAAAGTAAATGTTTAAATTTTTTGTTCAAAAAGAAATGCCGCTTTCTTGCCAGAAAAAGCTCGCCCGGCCTCTTCAACATCATCATAATAAGTAAGTAGTTATTTTTTAATACAGTAGGCAGATAATAATCAGTTGCATCTGTGATTTTAAAAAAATAAGAAAACGCACGAACAAGTGCCTAATTTTTTTTATAATTTTTTTTCATACCTTTATTTTTTAAATATATTCTAGCATGCTTTAGTTTCTAAGATATTTTGAACATATTTTTTTAGAACATACAGCAGCTATGCTTTCTACAGTAGGTTATTAGCTAGGAAGGTAGTTGATCCATTTACTTTTGAATTATTCTTTACAGATACAGAATTTCATATGAGCATTCCTATTCATACAAAAGAAAGCAGAATAAGTGGATCATTAAATATGATAGGTAAAGTATATCGAACAATATTGTAACAAATATTTATCCTAATATTTTCAGGGACGTGAGAGAAGGTTATTTCCGAGAAAAAGTTTATATAAGATGGGGGTCAACGTACATCTGTTTTTAAGATATAGGATTTTTAAAGTTAGACGAGTGGGGAGAAAAAGGGTTTTAGAAAAAAACTTAAATCTGTCACAGCCAGCTGAATACTCAGGTAATTGTGATTCAAAAATATGGTATTATTTTTTTTGATAAAAGTACAAGTTGAGAAGATACAGGCTGTCAAAATAACCTCCAAAAATTTATAAAAAATAAAATAAGGCATTTACAAAAATTTATACCAAAAAATTTGTTTTTTCTGAAAAAAATTGACCGATTAATTTTTTCAAAAATTATTTTTAATTCAATTTATTGCTCTTGTTCTAATAAACGACTTTAGCCAATTTCATATTTTTACTGGGTGTTTTTAAAAAGTTATTATCAAAAAAGTTTAAAAAATCTCCAACTTTGATGAACCCATGCGGAAACTTTTAATCAGACATGACCTCCTCTATCACCTGTTGGCCTATGGCTCCTAAGTTATGGGACACCCTGTATAAACAATGCAAAAATCAATATTTAAATATTTACACATAAATGTTATCCTACTATTTGGTTTTTCTCGAAACTGAACTAGATGACCATTACACGTATGATATATCATAAAAATTGCATGTTAAATTTTAGTGATACCTTGGTGACTCATGATGAGGAGTTTGCGGACCAAGGAAGAGAAGCAAAAGTTGCGAAAGCCAACACGAAGACAGGGTGAGTATGTTAATAATTTTTTATTGTTTTTCTTATTTTTTTAAGTATAAATAACGTCAAAAAATTCTTTTCAAATATTTTGACCTAAATTAGGGATATTTTATCGTATATCTGCCTGAGAGTCTATTTGTTTATTTGAATATATTCAATAAAGTAAAAAGCAGCTAGAAAATTTATTTAGTATTTTAAGGTTTATTAAAATATATTTTAAATAAAATATAACAAGCTTTATTTCCTAAGATATTTGAATCCAAGGGCGGATCCAGAGGTGCTTCTCGGGGGTGCCACTTTAGGTGACATTCTCTGTTGGTAAAAAACAGTATATATTTTTTTAAGCAGCATTTTATTGAATTAGTCAGTGGTTGTAATTTCGATGATAATAACAATAGACACTTTCATGCGCCGCAGGCAAAAATTTTGAATTTTTATTAGCAAAAACATTACTTTTTACAAATTTTTTGTATATTCAAAAAATTCTCGGGGGGCGCCCCTGGATCCGCCCCCCCTGGATCCGCCACTGTTTGAAACATATTAATTTAAAAACTTAAAGCAGCTCTATTGACTTCTACAGTAGCCACTTAGCTAGGAGGGAAGTTTAGTCGATCCATTTCTTTTTGAGATTTAATATCAAAATTATTCTTTACAGATCCACAATTACATCTGAACACTAATATTCACGTAAAAAGGAGACCATCAATAATGATAGGTAAAGTATATTGTAAACTATTATAACAATTAAGGGCCTGTCCTTAAATTACATAACGCTCAAGGGGGGGGGGGTTTGGCCTTGCGTTACACTCAATGTTTTTTTCATGTGTTTTTTCTTGAAAATGCGGTACGAGGGGGGGAGGGGGGTCAAAAATCCTGAATTTTTGCGTTACGTAATTTAAGGACGTTCACTAATAAGCAGTACTTATTTATGTTAATATTATGAGGGAAATTGACGTGGTTACTTCTTTGCACTGCTTTCTAGCTTTATTTAAAAAATAATTTTGTTTTAGGGACGCATTAAATTTTCCAATTATTGTACCGCTGGTCTTTAATGCAATGGAGCGAATATCGTTTGCAGGCAGTTTACACCATGCTAATATCTACAAGCAAAAGAACGAGTTCGTTTGGGTTTTCTCTATATCAACCAATACATATACAGTACCTTCCACGGTTTCAAGAACTTACTTTATTTTTTGTTAACTGGTCTGTGGCGTAGAGGCGATTTACTGACATTTGTTATATTTCTTCACAAACGGGACCACTCTGTATATACTACCTAAATTTTTTTAAAAGCTGTTTAATTTTTTTTTTTTAAATTAAAGAAAAATATCAGGTTTGCTCGTCAATCATAATATTTCTGTTGATAATTGTAAAGTATAAAAAATTAATAGAAATACTAAAAAAAAACATGGCTTGCTAGAATAAATAATTGGATGTAGAGCACCATCGCGCAGATAGACAAATGTGACACTTTTTTGTTTAGAAATATATAAAAAACGAAAAAAAAATTTACCAGATAAAATCCCCAGTAGAAATGGCAAGAACGGACAAAATTGACACCAAATCGGCATTTTTAATATTTCTGATTATTTGTGTGGCTTATGTCCTTGTATCTAGAATTTTTTTTGCGAAAGCACCAAAATTCTGCTGCAAACTGGTGAATAATTAAAAATATTTTAAAGAAAATTCGATTAATCCGAATCAATAAAATATCTTTAAAAAAATGCGATTTTGCTTGTTTTTGTCAGCATAAAACCTTATCGTGTTTCCCCTGTATAGTAGCAAATTTGACTTTTTTTAAATTATTTTTTAGTAGTTAACAGATTTCAAAAACTTTCTGTGGTAAACCGTATTATTTGTTTTATATTTTCTGCTTTTGAGGATTAAAAAACAAAAAAAATATTTTTTTTAAATCGCAAATTTTTTGGAAAATCTAAATACTTAATTTCAAAAAAATTCTAATACATTATTTAATTAGACATTTTAACAGCTTTTAAAAAATATAGGTAGATATACAGGGTGATCTCGTTTGTGAAAAAATATAATAAATAAGAGACAAGTTTGTAGGAATCTCGTATCTCAGTAGATCGCCTCTGCGCCTCAGACAAGTAAACAAAAAACTTGACGAAGTATAGGTTCTTGGAACCGTGAAATGTTACTATATATGTGTACAAAATATGGTAAAGAGGTACAATTAGTTGGACATCCTAAATTTTTGCCTTGTCTAATAATGAAAACGCCCACGGTAAAAATTTTTGTCTAGAATGAAAACACGTTCTTTTCTTGAATAAATTGTTTTACCGTAAAACAATTTGTTTTGAATTAAAATATTTCTTTTTAGTTCAACGCAATGTTTAATCTTAAAATGAGACTTTATTTTTCTTCTTTAATTGTTTTGTTTCAGTATATTCCATTTAGTAAGAAAGCAAATTGTCTTCATTCAGTTCTAATTTATAAAAAAAAAATTTCTGTATCACATTAAAATAAGAGGCAAGACATTTTTTGTGCTATATCAAGAAAATATTCTCTTGGTGAATAGGAAAGCACAAATTATTTTACTTCAAAGCAATTTGCTTTGATCTAAGACAATTTTTTTTATCGTGCGGTATAAAATATTAAAACAGAATAATGTTTCTGACAATTATCGATACAAATTATGCAATATTTAGTTTTCTTTTGTTACGGGGTTTTGTGAGTATATGAATAAAGCAAGATAATTTTCAAATTAGGTGTCAGGCTAGACCTGACGTAACCTGAAGTAATTAACCATATCCTTAAAAAACCCAATCATTTCGAATTAGAAGTCATTAAAATAACTACATAAGAAAAGAAACCTATATATCCTGCATAATTGTTAATAATTTACAGGTTTTAGTTGTATGTTTTCAGAGAAACCAGCAGATGCCGTAAAAAACGATCCTTACTGAAAACTTTTTTAATACTTGAGGTAAGTTAGCAGCCACCTGAGAAACGAAGTGTCTATGCACACTAAGTTTGGAGATAATTCCATTTTTTAGTATTTACTTATTTTAGGAATTGTTAGTGTAAAATATGCTTCATAACAATAAACAATATTAAGAAAATTAAAAACATGAGCCATTTAATTATTAAATACAAAAATAGTTCTCAACAACTTCTGTTACATCTAGTCAACAATAAATCCAGATTTCAATAAAGAAAGTCGCATTTTAATCGGTTCACTAATTTGAGACCTAGACACCTGCGAACAAACAGACTTGTCAGATATCATAATTATGAAAACTTCGCGAACAAATTTAGCCTCATACTAGTTAACGGTTCGATTTCGTTTTCTTGCACTTTCGTGCGGGTGTCATAACGTAAGCCTGCCTGTTTTTTAAACTTTGGTGCTATTGAAACTTGGTAAAATATAGGCACCGGTACAAAACAGCGCGGAACAAAATAGCGGCATCAAAGTAGCGTTTTTTAAGTTTGTTTATTTATCTGTGAGCAATTTTCCCTTGCTTTTTATCGTAGCGCTGTTTGTCGCAGTGCTATTTCGTCGCAGTGCTATTTTGTCGCCCCTATTTTGTTCCGCGCCATTTTGCACAGCGCTGTTTTGTACCTACTGGTGTCGTAAAAACTAATACAATCTCCAAAGCCTTGAAAAAATAATAATATTCGGTTTTTGTTTATATAGGGTGTCCCAAAACTTAGGGGCCATAGGCCACCAGGTGATAGAGGTCTTGTCTGATAAAAACGTTCCTATAATGCATGAGTCAAAACTCTTTGTCGAGATACAGAGCATCAAAGTGTCAAATTTTTTAACTTTTTTGATAATAACTTTTTAAAAAAACGCAGTAGAAAAATGAAAATGGGTAAAGTCGTGTACTAGAACAAGAGCAATAAATTGAAATAAAAATTATTGTGAAAAAAATTAATCGGTTAATTTTTTAAGTGTAAACCCACAGACTTCAAAATTTTGAAGTCTGTGTGTAAACCTCTTTAGGCGCGTTTAGCAGTTTTTGTGGATAGTGAATTAAACTGAGCCGTCAGGCTCGGCTATGTAACGCTCATTCGGGTGAAGCCGGCTCGAGTCGACTGTGAGATTTGTTGGGTGATCCGTGCATTCAGCGAGCGATATAATGATGCAGATGAAGGCCAGTATTATTAATTTAGCCTTGTTGAAGTTTACACTTCTTTTTTTTTAGGAAAAAACTATTTTTTTTGTATATACTTTTATAAATGTCATATTAAACTCAATGTTTTTTTTATAGTCTCCAGCGAGACATAACAATGAAATATTATTGATATTTTTTTAAAGAATAAGTAAGCAAAAATTGTTATTTTTTTAATTATTATTTTTTATACATTTTTGGTGGTTATTTTGACAGCCTGTATATCCTCAACTTGTAGTTTAATTAAAAAGAATACCACATTTTTGAATCACAATTAGCTTTTAAAACCCTTTTTCCCTCCACTTGTACAACTTAAAAAAGCCCCCATGTTATATAAACTTTTTTCTCGAAAATAACCTCCTCTATCCCCTGGCACTATGGCCCCTAAGTTATGGGACACCTGTATATGGTAAGCTTGCAGCTGCTCAACGAATATCCAAGAAGTAGAAACCAAACTTTTTTAAATGGTGATGCAAAATAAACTGAATCGACAATAGTATATGTCCCATATAACAAGTAGCTGGGAGTTTATATTCAATGTGGGAATTACCTTTATTATCATTATTATTATTATATATCGTTCAGATTCATCGAAGAATATACCATTTTTGGATCAACATCTCAATTTTATATCTAAGAAATATTCAAATCTTACCAATACTATTACAAAATGGCTAGTTCAATATTCTAAGCCAATACTAAAACACGGGTCATGTGACCTTGATCAGCTAATTACCTTACACCGAAATTTTTTTTACCGAATTTACCTAGTGTTCTGCATTCATTAGAATCACGTGATTTTAATTCTGGTGAATAAGTGATGCCCCCTAGTAGCAACATTATGAAGTATACTTTTTCGCTCCGATATCGACTTTACTCCGCTTTTAAAAATCCTAATAGATCTCGCTTAGAAAATGAAAAAATATATATTTATCTTGTTTATATAAAAGATTTTGTCAAAATTGTCAAACGTATCTTGTTAGATTTTTTGTTTTTGTTTGTATTTACCTAAAACATAGGAAAAACGAGAAATTATTGTTACAGTTCGCTGTAGTTTATACAAGGTGACGCAAGATCATAGATTTTCCAAACTTTGTTTTGAAGTGTTGTTGGGATTTAGCCATAAATATTTTTTTATCTTTTGAATAAGATAAATTAGCAAAAAACTGCCAAGATACAGTTGCGAAAAATGCTTTAAAAATGCACCCCTCAAAGTTTCGACGCGTGCCGCTTTCTCGTTTTCTAGTTCTATTAGAAAAAAGATTTGGCCAAAAAGTGGGATATCAGTGTTGTCAGATGGTAAGTTTTCAGGCGACGTTTGCCCCCTTAAATAAAAAAAAATTACGATGGAGACATCCGGCACAGGTGATTTAACCAAAAAACACTAAATACCAATATCTAGCTGTAGGTTGTCATAGAGTAATCATATTTTTTAAACTAAGTCAATTATTATTAGAATTTTCCATAAAGAAATATAAAAAATATAATTTAGTGTGTGATAAAATTTTGTTAAGCAAAACTATTGTCACTTTTTTGTTAATTGAATGTTTCTTAACAAAATGAAAAAAAAAATATCTGCGCTTTCTTGCGCCTTTTTGAGATTTTTAATATTAAAAATAAAGTGCCTACATACGACCCAAGTAAAGAAATTAAACTAAACATCTTAAATATAAAATTTTTTATTAAATAAAAAGTGTTTAATTGACTAAAAATTTGATTGATGGTTTTTTTAACATAAATTTGATTAACTCATTAAATTTAAACATGGCGGAAGCGTAAAAATTAGAAAGCTTCGTTCTAAAATTTTTTAAAATAAAGGATTTTAATCAAATTGATATAAACAACTTTTTAGGCCTGTGAATTATGGTAGCGGTAGTTACTTTAGTTAAAAGGAGTGGGGGGAGGGTAAATCTTCGAAAGTCAAATTTTGAACCAAAACTTTTACAAACTTGCTGTTTTCGTATTTTTAACTCAGGAAAGTTGCCCGAAAATTTTTTTAAAATATCTTTGTTTTGGTGAGGGTTAAGTGGATTATCAAAGGACCACGCACTAGTTTACAGAGGCCTTATGGGGAATTTTTGTCTCGGTTGAACTGGCTATAATTTTATTTGTTATAGTGGGGTATATAACAAAAAAAATGTAAGTAAAGTTAAGTTTTTCTATGTACAGTTTTTGAGATATAAACGGTCCAAATTCGTGAAATGGTAGTTCAAAATTGATTCCATGATTTTATCTCCAAGTTTAAAAAAAAAAGGTGATTCCAGACTTTTGGGACATACTGTATATTATGAGCCAGGTTAAATAACTTAAACAGAAATATTATAAAATGTAGAATTTTTAAACTCATTTTTAATAAATGTTAAGTCTTAATTACTTTTTTGTGTAAAAGTACTAAAATTTCTTTTAAAAAAAATCTATTTTTAAATTACCCTGTAAAAAAAAACATATACTGAAGCTTTATAAAATATTAAACAGGTGCATTTTAACCTATATCACAATAACCAATACACATTATTTTTGTTTCTAATATTTTGGCTGTTTAAATAATTATTTCCGACATTAGCTCCATTTGGGCCCTCTGTGCGTCGCATCAATATACGGTTTTCGGAATATAGTAGCGCGCGTTTTTTGAAAAAAATTATGTTATAACCGAAAAGTTCGTAGGAGCTTTCATTTCGGAGATATTTACAAAAAACTGTTCTCAAGGTTGATATAACGTGGAGTGTGCTAATGGGCTAGGGAGGTATCAGATCCGTCATGGATCCATTTATTTAATTCTAAAACGCTTGTTTTCCTTAAGGTGTGGTTTTACACAGAAAAACTACAAAACTACTAAATACTTAGAGAAAATTAAAACAATCCTATGAAATGTTCGTTTGAATGGTTAATAGTGCTTTAACTCTTCAAACAGAAAAGCGGCATTTTAAAATAATAAAATAGAATATCCTTAATACCGGTTAAAACTGTTGGAACAATGACTAATAGTTAATCGTCCTCTACTATAGGAAAAAGGATTCCCTTTTTACCTGGGGATATAGTCC
This sequence comes from Aspidapion aeneum, assembly GCA_963576565.1. NCBI lineage: Eukaryota > Metazoa > Arthropoda > Insecta > Coleoptera > Brentidae > Aspidapion > Aspidapion aeneum. Next base: position 92,280,238 of record OY755040.1, read on the forward strand.
AAGTAGCTCAAAACGAAATCCGGCCCTGCTAACACGAAATTCGTAATATGATGTCATACACCTGTTGCCACGTCCTGAAAAAATTGTGGGAAAAGGGGCCGTTCATAAAATAAGTTGTCTAAATGAGTTTTTATCGCGGATTGTAATAAGAAATACACAGCATAAAACGACGACGCGGGCTAATAAGCGCATGACAAATTAACAAAAACAAACACCCTGAATGAAATAAAGTAAAGCTTAGAAAAACCACCTAGAAACATACTCTCCTTCAAACGGCTTTCTTATTCCCGCTACAAAATTATCCCTCTTTGCACCCTGAGCTTGGCCCTGATTGGCACAGCCTCTAATACCAGAGAAAGACAAAACTCTGTATTAAACGCTCTAGACAAAGAGACAGGACAAAAGAGTAAGCTAAAGCTAGCGTCGAAACCAAAATCCGTTGCAAGTTAACTTTACACTAAGTGTTGTTTTAAATTTTAAAATCCTTAAATTTGTTTCCAGTTACAGGATTTAAATTATTATAATGTCAGTGGCTCAAGGACTGATTAGCCGAATACAATTCTAATAAAAATATAGCGATCCTGAAAACCAGCCAAAAAACAATTCGCTGTGTTCCCATAAATTTTGTATATTCTTATCCTAATCTAGCATATAATGAATGCTTGTAAACACAGAAAATAAAATATAATCAAAAATATCGGCGTTGATCCGATGAAACCTGTTATAAATAAAAACGTTCCTATAATGCATGAGTCAAAACTCTTTGTCGAGATACAGAGCATCAAAGTGTCAAATTTTTTAACTTTTTTGATAATAACTTTTTAAAAAAACGCAGTAGAAAAATGAAAATGGGTAAAGTCGTGTACTAGAACAAGAGCAATAAATTGAAATAAAAATTATTGTGAAAAAAATTAATCGGTTAATTTTTTAAGTGTAAACCCACAGACTTCAAAATTTTGAAGTCTGTGTGTAAACCTCTTTAGGCGCGTTTAGCAGTTTTTGTGGATAGTGAATTAAACTGAGCCGTCAGGCTCGGCTATGTAACGCTCATTCGGGTGAAGCCGGCTCGAGTCGACTAACTGTGAGATTTGTTGGGTGATCCGTGCATTCAGCGAGCGATATAATGATGCAGATGAAGGCCAGTATTATTAATTTACCCTTGTTGAAGTTTACACTTCTGCCGTGTGGTCTTAAACACACACAATTTTTTTTTTAGGAAAAAAGTATTTTTTTTTTGTATATACTTTTATAAATGTCATATTAAACTCAATGTTTTTTTTATAGTCTCCAGCGAGACATAACAATGAAATATTATTGATATTTTTTTAAAGAATAAGTAAGCAAAAATTGTTATTTTTTTAATTATTATTTTTTATACATTTTTGGTGGTTATTTTGACAGCCTGTATATCCTCAACTTGTAGTTTAATTAAAAAGAATACCACATTTTTGAATCACAATTAGCTTTTAAAACCCTTTTTCCCTCCACTTGTACAACTTAAAAAAGCCCCCATGTTATATAAACTTTTTTCTCGAAAATAACCTCCTCTATCCCCTGGCACTATGGCCCCTAAGTTATGGGACACCTGTATATGGTAAGCTTGCAGCTGCTCAACGAATATCCAAGAAGTAGAAACCAAACTTTTTTAAATGGTGATGCAAAATAAACTGAATCGACAATAGTATATGTCCCATATAACAAGTAGCTGGGAGTTTATATTCAATGTGGGAATTACCTTTATTATCATTATTATTATTATATATCGTTCAGATTCATCGAAGAATATACCATTTTTGGATCAACATCTCAATTTTATATCTAAGAAATATTCAAATCTTACCAATACTATTACAAAATGGCTAGTTCAATATTCTAAGCCAATACTAAAACACGGGTCATGTGACCTTGATCAGCTAATTACCTTACACCGAAATTTTTTTTACCGAATTTACCTAGTGTTCTGCATTCATTAGAATCACGTGATTTTAATTCTGGTGAATAAGTGATGCCCCCTAGTAGCAACATTATCAAGTATACTTTTTCGCTCCGATATCGACTTTACTCCGCTTTTAAAAATCCTAATAGATCTCGCTTAGAAAATGAAAAAATATATATTTATCTTGTTTATATAAAAGATTTTGTCAAAATTGTCAAACGTATCTTGTTAGATTTTTTGTTTTTGTTTGTATTTACCTAAAACATAGGAAAAACGAGAAATTATTGTTACAGTTCGCTGTAGTTTATACAAGGTGACGCAAGATCATAGATTTTCCAAACTTTGTTTTGAAGTGTTGTTGGGATTTAGCCATAAATATTTTTTTATCTTTTGAATAAGATAAATTAGCAAAAAACTGCCAAGATACAGTTGCGAAAAATGCTTTAAAAATGCACCCCTCAAAGTTTCGACGCGTGCCGCTTTCTCGTTTTCTAGTTCTATTAGAAAAAAGATTTGGCCAAAAAGTGGGATATCAGTGTTGTCAGATGGTAAGTTTTCAGGCGACGTTTGCCCCCTTAAATAAAAAAAAATTACGATGGAGACATCCGGCACAGGTGATTTAACCAAAAAACACTAAATACCAATATCTAGCTGTAGGTTGTCATAGAGTAATCATATTTTTTAAACTAAGTCAATTATTATTAGAATTTTCCATAAAGAAATATAAAAAATATAATTTAGTGTGTGATAAAATTTTGTTAAGCAAAACTATTGTCACTTTTTTGTTAATTGAATGTTTCTTAACAAAATGAAAAAAAAATATCTGCGCTTTCTTGCGCCTTTTTGAGATTTTTAATATTAAAAATAAAGTGCCTACATACGACCCAAGTAAAGAAATTAAACTAAACATCTTAAATATAAAATTTTTTATTAAATAAAAAGTGTTTAATTGACTAAAAATTTGATTGATGGTTTTTTTAACATAAATTTGATTAACTCATTAAATTTAAACATGGCGGAAGCGTAAAAATTAGAAAGCTTCGTTCTAAAATTTTTTAAAATAAAGGATTTTAATCAAATTGATATAAACAACTTTTTAGGCCTGTGAATTATGGTAGCGGTAGTTACTTTAGTTAAAAGGAGTGGGGGGAGGGTAAATCTTCGAAAGTCAAATTTTGAACCAAAACTTTTACAAACTTGCTGTTTTCGTATTTTTAACTCAGGAAAGTTGCCCGAAAATTTTTTTAAAATATCTTTGTTTTGGTTAGGGTTAAGTGGATTATCAAAGGACCACGCACTAGTTTACAGAGGCCTTATGGGGAATTTTTGTCTCGGTTGAACTGGCTATAATTTTATTTGTTATAGTGGGGTATATAACAAAAAAAATGTAAGTAAAGTTAAGTTTTTCTATGTACAGTTTTTGAGATATAAACGGTCCAAATTCGTGAAATGGTAGTTCAAAATTGATTCCATGATTTTATCTCCAAGTTTAAAAAAAAAAGGTGATTCCAGACTTTTGGGACATACTGTATATTATGAGCCAGGTTAAATAACTTAAACAGAAATATTATAAAATGTAGAATTTTTAAACTCATTTTTAATAAATGTTAAGTCTTAATTACTTTTTTGTGTAAAAGTACTAAAATTTCTTTTAAAAAAAATCTATTTTTAAATTACCCTGTAAAAAAAAACATATACTGAAGCTTTATAAAATATTAAACAGGTGCATTTTAACCTATATCACAATAACCAATACACATTATTTTTGTTTCTAATATTTTGGCTGTTTAAATAATTATTTCCGACATTAGCTCCATTTGGGCCCTCTGTGCGTCGCATCAATATACGGTTTTCGGAATATAGTAGCGCGCGTTTTTTGAAAAAAATTATGTTATAACCGAAAAGTTCGTAGGAGCTTTCATTTCGGAGATATTTACAAAAAACTGTTCTCAAGGTTGATATAACGTGGAGTGTGCTAATGGGCTAGGGAGGTATCAGATCCGTCATGGATCCATTTATTTAATTCTAAAACGCTTGTTTTCCTTAAGGTGTGGTTTTACACAGAAAAACTACAAAACTACTAAATACTTAGAGAAAATTAAAACAATCCTTTGAAATGTTCGTTTGAATGGTTAATAGTGCTTTAACTCTTCAAACAGAAAAGCGGCATTTTAAAATAATAAAATAGAATATCCTTAATACCGGTTAAAACTGTTGGAACAATGACTAATAGTTAATCGTCCTCTACTATAGGAAAAAGGATTCCCTTTTTACCTGGGGATATAGTCCAAGTAGCTCAAAACGAAATCCGGCCCTGCTAACACGAAATTCGTAATATGATGTCATACACCTGTTGCCACGTCCTGAAAAAATTGTGGGAAAAGGGGCCGTTCATAAAATAAGTTGTCTAAATGAGTTTTTATCGCGGATTGTAATAAGAAATACACAGCATAAAACGACGACGCGGGCTAATAAGCGCATGACAAATTAACAAAAACAAACACCCTGAATGAAATAAAGTAAAGCTTAGAAAAACCACCTAGAAACATACTCTCCTTCAAACGGCTTTCTTATTCCCGCTACAAAATTATCCCTCTTTGCACCCTGAGCTTGGCCCTGATTGGCACAGCCTCTAATACCAGAGAAAGACAAAACTCTGTATTAAACGCTCTAGACAAAGAGATAGGACAAAAGAGTAAGCTAAAGCTAGCGTCGAAACCAAAATCCGTTGCAAGTTAACTTTACACTAAGTGTTGTTTTAAATTTTAAAATCCTTAAATTTGTTTCCAGTTACAGGATTTAAATTATTATAATGTCAGTGGCTCAAGGACTGATTAGCCGAATACAATTCTAATAAAAATATAGCGATCCTGAAAACCAGCCAAAAAACAATTCGCTGTGTTCCCATAAATTTTGTATATTCTTATCCTAATCTAGCATATAATGAATGCTTGTGAACACAGAAAATAAAATATAATCAAAAATATCGGCGTTGATCCGATGAAACCTGTTATGTGAAATTTTTTCAAAAAAAAAAAGATTTTTGCATAATCAATTAGCCCGTCATAATGAATATCCTATAAAAAATTATTTGCAAAAAATGTAATATTAAAGTTGCTAAAAGTAAGAATAAAAAATTGGCACCAGGAGGCAAGTACAGCTATCCATAGGAAAAGACCTAGTTGTTCTGGGTGAGCGGTGAGAGAGCTTTATTTTTGTTGAAAGTGAAAGTTTCAATTAATTTGTAAAAACAACTAGCTGCTGTTGTTTTTGAGATACATACATATACAGTGCGGACGTAAAAATCCCCCCCCCCCCCTGATAACTTTTGATCAAAATTAGATATAAACTTCAAATAAAAAGCATGTCTAATAATAACACTTTTACCACTTTTTAAGGTATTTAAAAATAAGGTCGACTGACTATCAGGACGTGTTCCAGACGGGGATCACTCGTATCCTCGTGATCGACGTTGGAGAAAGTGAAAACCAAACAGTTTTACCAAGTTCCTAACGAAAGCCTCAAACCATCAGTATAATTCAATGCCGGTAGGGGTATTTTCCCTCGGAGTAGTTGTTTCTGGTGGTTTCACACAACTTATGCTCTACACGGAGCTATCGCCTACATTCACCTGACGATTGACCCAAAAGGTCGAAACCGGTCCGGTCGTGGATTGGCATGGAACATTTGTTCCTGACTATCAGGACGTGTTCCAGACGGGGATCACTCGTATCCTCGTGATCGACGTTGGAGAAAGTGAAAACCAAACAGTTTTACCAAGTTCCCAACGAAAGCCTCAAACCATCAGTATAATTCAATGCCGGTAGGGGTATTTTCCCTTGGAGTAGTTGTTTCTGGTGGTTTCACACAACTTATGCTCTACACGGAGCTATCGCCTACATTCACCTGACGATTGGCCCAAAAGGTCGAAACCGGTCCGGTCGTGGATTGGCATGGAACATTTGTTCCTGACTATCGGGACGTGTTCCAGACGGGGATCACTCGTATCCTCGTGATCGACGTTGGAGAAAGTGAAAACCAAACAGTTTTACCAAGTTCCCAACGAAAGCCTCAAACCATCAGTATAACTCAATGCCGGTAGGGGTATTTTCCCTCGTAGTAGTTGTTTCTGGTGGTTTCACACAACGAGATCAGGGTAGTTTGTTGTTTAGTACACAAACCTAACCAGGTCAGGTTGGGCTAGTAACCGAACCGGGTTAACTATGAACTATCCTCGACCTCTGGACTACCTCGGCAGGGCAGGACAATTCGACTTGGTTAGGTTTCAATCTTTTATTTTTATACTTTCGACCTTTTGTACTTTCGATCTTGTATACTGTCACAGAGAAAATATTAGGGTCTTTAGTATGGGGCGTAGAAAATTATCGGAAACTGGGGAAGTTTAATACATATATTTCGTTTATAATTATACAGCGGATACATCGACAGAAATTATAGCCTACGCTAACCTACCCAAAAAAAATATGGAGAACCATAAATACGGCCATTAGGGCCTTACTGTGAATTATGCCGGGTAGGACTCGGGGGACGCAGTAAACAGGACCACAGGTTCAGGGTTAAAAAAGAGACGACGTCCAGAAACTGGTTACGAAGCTCAGCGGACGTCCAGAAACTGGTTACGAACGCTTAGTTAAGGGGCAAATGAGACGACGTCCAGAAACTGGTTACGAAGCTCAGCAGGACGTCCAGAAACTGGTTACGAACGCTTAGTTAGGAGTGGACCCCGGGTACTGGTCACTTGTATGGTGTGTTAAATCGCCTTTTATATTAAATTATTGCAAATTCAGCAATATTGCCAGTGACGATGGTTTTCGATACTTAGGTACCAGAATTATTATTATTGCCAATAACTTGGTATTTCATAATAATAGATGCACGCCTTTAATTTATATGGATCCCAATAATTAAATTAATACGAAGTGCATCTGTTTTGTTTAGATAAATGTATCACTTTGGGATAGTTTAATTATGATCTGTGTGACAATACTTTCGACCTATTGTACTTTCGAGCTTTTGTACTTTCGACTTTTTGTACTTTCGACCTTTTGTTTTTCGATCTTTGGTACTTTCGACCTTATTTTTTCGACCTTTTGTACTTTCGACCGTTTATCCGCCGCCCATTTTATTTATCCTAAATTGTAATTTAAACCTGCAGAATTTTTGCGGCCTGCGGTACAATAATTAACTTATTAGCAATTTGATGGAAAAAAGCAAAAAACGTAAACATCAGAAATGAAAACTGACAGATAAGGGATGGAAAATAAAAATAAGGGATAAGAAACTGTAAAAAAACGAAAAACCCAAAACACCTTCAAAAAAATTCCAAAAGTTAAAGACGTTGCTTGTCTACCTACACCTCGTAATAAAAGTGTATTTTTAATACACGACAAATTTTAGCCCTCGCTACGCTTGTGGTATAAACTTTTCGCCTCGGGTTAAAAAGTGCCACTTTTAATCCTTGTCATATAATACCTATAAGAGAAGATGTCGCCTCCTAGTGCCCCCCTCCCCAAGAAGCAATTCTGGATCCGCCAGTGAAATAACACATTATGACAAAAGGTCCGAAAGTTTTGAAACTTAGACCCATGGAGAGCTAGTAGTCCCAAGTATTCCAATAGAAAGACGTTCAAATGATATTTTTATAAATTATGTATGCATTCATACGCGAAAAATTATTTAAAATATTTAGGCCAGGATTTTGCACAATCATTTCTCTGTGCGGTAGCCGTAAAGCCGTGACATAACAACATTGAAATTACAATACTTTGTCAATATATATTGTATCACAGATATCTATAATCTTTGACTTTGTCAAAAAGTTAATTTGTTGTCTTTTTTATGATTTTTTAAAAAAGATTACAGAATAGCATAATAATCTTTCTGTTTGCGATGGATTATAATCATATCAATCGATTTGGAAACAAAACCAAACTGAGGCTTGGGCCTCGGAGAAAAAAAAAGGAAGGCACATAATTAGCTGCACTGGTTTAAAATTTACGATTTGTAAATAATATGTTAACAGGTATATTTTGAAAACTAAAGCATCCATAAATTTAAATCATGTTGATAAAATTTTTAGGTAGTGTTTACCTACAAAACAAGAATTTTTTTTTAAACCTATTTAGATGCTTTTGAAATAATTCTTATTTTGGAAAATGTAATAAAAAAATCCAAATTTTTTAGCCGATTTAAAAAAAGTTATGTGGGTTTATACGAAATACATATAAAAATGGCAGATTTTTTTTACTAGCATCCTTAGAGTAATAATAATATAAAGAGAAGAAGTCAACCGCGGCCCCGTGTAAATTTTCCCTATTCGTGGCGGTCATTTCTAAAAACTTAGAATTTGCAGAATCCCCGGCGATGGCAACATAGCTGCGTCACTGGAATCATCTCGAAAAAACCACACTGGGCTGAATTTTCACAGTATTTTCAGAAACATAGCACTTCTTGTTTATTTTTACGTCCAACTAAGTTCTTTTTTACAAAAATAAATCTCAGCACACAGAAAAAACACCAAAAATTCAATATACCGAGTCCCACGGCCAAGACAACACTGCATTTAATACAAACACATGTTACTGTCAGTGTCGACCTTAGAGCTTAGGAATATCTGGGCTAACCGTTCACGACTTGAGGACCCACCTAATTAAACTTGTTACCATTATATAAGTGAAAAAATAATCTTTTGTTTGAAACTCGTAGACAATGATTGAGTAGAAATAAAACTTTGGACTTCCATTGTCTTTATCTGAGGCCACGGCAGTGCCATATTTGACCTATCTAAAACTCTACTTCGGAAAGAGCTAGGAATCTCATACTTTGCACAGTCGTAGACCCCCTCCAAGTTACGAAATTCCAAAAAACGTCGAAATTGCCACTCATGTATAGATTATCAAAATTCTACTGTACTTCCAGGCCTGCTATAAAGCTGAAATTTGGCGGACTGATAGAAATTATGACCAAACCCCTGGAAAAAGTCCCAAAATTCTAATTTACTCCCCTCCCCTATACATGTAAAATTATTTAAAAGTAACATTACCCACTTGTAGAAATGCTAGAGAGCTGAGCTTTGGCAGCCTGATAGGAACTATGATAAAGCTATAGGAAAAAACACCATAAAATTCTAATTTACTTCCCTCCCATATAAATGTAAAGTTATGTAAAAGTAACACTGCCCACTTCCAGAAACGCTAGAGAGCTGAGCTTTTTAAGACTGAAAGACACTATGATAAAACTATAGGAAAACATTTTAAAACACCAAAATTTTAATTTACTTCTCACTCCTATAAATGTAAATTTATATAAAAGTAACATAGCCCACTGTAAATATTTCTATTATTCTATGAATTCTATATATACCAAAAACTGTTTTAAACTATAAAAACTATAAAAAACAATTTGATTAGAACTTTTTTTCTATTGACAACTATCAAAATCAAAATTCTTAAAAACAATCTGACAAACCAGGTATAATATAAATAACAAACACAAAACTATAACAGGAGACTCTCTAACATTTCTCCCCTCAGTAATCTTCTCTTGAAGATTACTACCACTACTCTTCTGTTAATTCTAATTTATTTATGGGGCAAACTTTGACTACTGGACGCCGGTATTCTCCATTACTGGTTTTAACATCAACCACCCTCACTTTTCCATCTTTCCCGGGGTATGTAGCTGTAATTTTACCTAATGGCCAGTTATTTCTGGGTAACTGATTGTCCATTATTACCACTAGTTCGCCTATCTGGATATTACGATTTTTCTGTAGCCATTTGGATCTGTTAATTAAAGTTGGTAAATATTCTTTAAGCCATCTATTCCAAAAATGTTCACTAAGTTGTTGTGAATAGCGCCAGTGTTTTCTTAAGTCAACCTTTTCTGGAAAAATACCCATAGGCTTGGCAATACTAGACGTTCCTATTAAAAAATTATTTGGTGTGATACTGGCAGTACTATTTTCAGAGGAAACATACGTCAATGGGCGGCTGTTTACTGTGTGTTCGACCTCAGTTAAAAGAGTATTCGTCGTTTCTTTTACACTTCTAACCATTCTCTCCCAAGCTCCTCCCATTGACGGTGCCGCCGGTGGGATAAACTTCCATTGGATTTCTTCCGCTACTAATTTATTTTCTAAAACTTCAAAATCTACATTTTTTAACGCTTGTTTCATTTCTTTGTCTGATGATTTAAAGTTGGTTGCATTGTCCGAATAAATAATGACAGGCTGTCCACGTCTTGATATAAATCTCCTGATTGCTAATAGAGCTGAGTCTGTATTTAAACTGTCAGCTATCTCAATGTGAATCGCTCTGACAGACAAACAAGTGAATAGAACTCCATATTTCTTTTCTCTCCTTCTTCCGACTGATACTTGCATGGGTCCAAAGTAATCTATTCCTGTATAAGTAAAAGCTCTTGGTAGTCTTGTTGTTCTCTCTATTGGTAGTTTTCCCATTTCAGGCACCAGGGCTTTTGCTTTTCTACTTTTACAAAAGTAGCAATCATCTATTACTGACTTTATTGTTTTTCTTGCATTTATTATCCAAAATCGTTGTCTTATTTCATTAAAAACTAAATCGATCCCTGCATGTTTGATTTTCTTATGATAGTAATCAACTAAAAGTCTCGTAAATTGGTGTTTATTTTCTAAAATGATGGGATATTTTGTTTCTATAGCCAATTCAGGGGAACTGTCAAGTCTGCCATCAATACAAATTAATCCATTATTTAGCATCGGTGATAATTTGTAAATTCTACTGTTTTTTTCAACATTTTTTCCTTTGGACAAAATTTTATACTCTTCTTGGAATGACTCCTTTTGAACTTTAAGGCACCAAATTTTCTCTGCTTTAGTAATTTCATCGCACAAAATATTTTTGGTACGATCATTCTTTGTCTTATATTTTCTAATAAATCTTAAGACATAAACTGTTGATCTTAAAAGTTTTAAATATGACGCAAATCTAGTTGCTTCTGGAAGACACATTTTTTCCTGTACATGGTGAAGCAAAATTGTTTCTTGTTTTTGCTGTCCAATAAGCAATTCTTCCTCGGGCCAGAAACATGGCGGTTGTAGCAAAAATTCTGGACCGTTAAACCATCGACTTTTTTCGTTCAGATCAGCTTCTTTGTCATCTCTAGTGGCATCATCAGCAACATTTAATTTAGAAGGAATCCATCTCCACTGTGAAACGTTTGTATTATCTAAAATTTCTCCTACTCTGTGATTGACATAAATTGGAAAATTCTTAGTTTCTGATCGTAGCCAGCATAAAACAGTTACTGAATCTGACCATAAAAATGTTCTGTTAATTTTGAGTGTGTGCTCGCTTCTGATATTTTTAGCTAATCTGCTACCCATCAAAGCTGCTTGAAGTTCTTTTCTGGGTATAGTTGTCGACTTTAAGGGGGACACTTGTGTTTTTGCCATAATCAAGCAAACAAGAATTTTTTCGTGTAGTTCAAATCGAAAATATGCTACTGTTGAACATGCTTGTTCGCTTGCATCACAAAAGATGTGAAGTTCTATGTTTCTAACTTGAAAGTATTCTAGGTTGTAACATCTGGGAAATTTAAGTTCTTTAATTTTCTCTAAACCACACAACCATGTTGACCATTTCTTGAATTGTAAATCTGTAATCTGTTGATTCCATTGTATACCACTTGCATTGCATTAAAATTTTTGCTTTTATTACAAAATGACTTAAAAGCCCCAATGGGTCGAAAAGAGACATTATAACTCTTAATAATTCTCGCTTGGTAGGTATTTTTTCTCCCGAAATAACCTCTAAAGATACTTTATGCAATGATAATGGAAAAAGTAACATATCTTCTCTTGGTTCCCATTTTAAACCTAATATTCTTTGTTGGCAAGTTGTATCTTCCAAAATTTTTTCATCTCTTCTGAGTTCTGGTGGAATTTTGTCAAAGACCTGTTGAGAGTTACATACCCATCCTCTTAATTCGAAGCCCCCTGCTTGATGAATTTTAATTACTTCATCAATTTGTTTTATAGCTTGATCTGTGGATTCTTTGCTGTCTAAATAGTCATCCATGTAATGCCTATGTTCTATCGCCTCTACTGCTTGAGGATATTGTGTCTTGAACTCTAGAGCATTTAGGTTTTTAATGTATTGTGCGCAGTAAGGCGATGAAATGGCACCAAATATCATAACTTGCATTACGTAAGTGTCTAAAGGATCTTCGGGACTTTTTCGAAATAAAAATCTCTGAGAAGTTTGATCTTCTGGTCTTATTAAAATCTAGTGAAACATTTCTTTAATGTCGGCAGAAAAAGCAATGGGTTTCTCTCTAAATTTAAATATCATGCTGACTAGTGAATTGTATAAGTCAGGACTTTTAAGCAGAATATTATTTAAACTTTGTCCTTCTACTTTAGCCGCAGCATCAAATACAAATCGAATTTTTCCAGGTTTGTTTGGATTAACCACTGCAAAATGTGGTAAATACCATGTTTTCTCTGATTCTTTTTGAGTTTCTTGTTTGGTCAACTTTTTTGCGTAACCTTTTTCTTCATATTCTGTTATTTTATTAGCATAAGCTTCGGCAAAAATAGAGTCTTTGGACATCTTTTTCTCAATAAATTCAAATCTTTTATGTGCCATGGGTTTGCTATTTGGTAGAATTTCATTCTTATTTTTCCATAATAAGCCAGTCTCCCATCTTCCATCTTTTCTTCGAGAAACTTCTTTAATCATATTTTCTGCCTGTTCATCTTCATTAGACTGTTTTGTTTGAAGCTTTACGCCTAGTGATTCAAATGTGAAAAAGCTTTTTACTAGTTTATGCAGCTCTTCATCCCTCTCTTCCACTCTGATGTGTAGATTGATATCTAGGCGACCTTTAAAAAATCCAGACTTTCCGTGCACTATCCAACCTAACTTGGTATAAGATAATGTTGGAGAATTTTTCGGACCTTCTATCACATGTCTTGTCGTAATAAGGTCAGCGTGATCTTGGCCTATTAAAATTTTAGGGTGGGCTCTATTTAAATCAATCAAGTTTACGTTTTGTAAATGTTTCCATTTGTTTTGAAGTGACTTCAAACTAATATTTTGAACTGGAAGGTCCATGTCTGGGATTGTATAAACATCATTCATTTGGAAAAACTCTTGATCCAGGGTATTGGATATTTGAAAGTTGACTAAAGTTGAAAATGTCTGTTTATTTGTATTTTTGTCTGTCCATCTTAAATTTAAACATTTTTTAGGACCATTTAAATCAAGCGAAGTTGCTAATTCTTCGTCAATTAAACTTATTGTTGAGCCTTCATCAAAAACTGCATAGGTCTGTATTTCTTTTGTATCTGTTTTCAAAATTACTGGAGCAACTTTTAAAATTATTTCATTATGTTCATTCTTCAACATGTGCCCAACCATTTGTGAAGTAGATGGCATTGGTTCTAAATTCTCTGATTTTATTTGAATATTTTCTTCTTTATTTTTAGCATTATGTAAACTTAGTTCGGATGATTTTTGAGTTTCAAAGTGAAGAAGTTTGTGATGTTTCTTCTTAGTGTGAAACATCACAATCTTGTCTATTTCTACAACTAACTATACGATGTGTATTTTTCAAACAACAATAGCAAGCTTTGTGTTCTTTAACAAATTTCCATCTGTCATTTACACTCATTTTGAGAAATTTGGAACAATTTTCTACATTATGTTTTTCGGAGCAGGCAATGCACTGTTCAGTCCAATTTCTAGTTTTCTGATTTGAGACCAACATGGTTCTTTTAAATTTATCATTATTAGGCTTGGATGATCCTTGAACATATGTACAAGCTCGAGCTTTAATAGCTACCCAATCCTTAAAATCTTATAGGGTGTATTGACCTTCCTTAAATGAAATTTTCTCACCCCAAGAAAGCTGCATACCATAAGGCAATTTCTGCATGAGTTCATCTAATAACTGTGGACATGTTAGATAATTTTGCATATTAAGTGACTCGAGAGTCAAATATAAATTGTTTACAGTTTCATAAAAAGATGTTAAAGCAGCAAAATCGTTCGTTCGTACAATTGACATATTTTTTGCATCTTGTACTAGTGTTCTTACAATAATATCTGGTCTACCATATTTTTCTTTTAAAACATTTATCACTGAAGTAGCTTTTACTGTGGTGGAAATAAGTAAACCTTCCACTGCTTTTTTGGCATCTCCTTTTAGGCATTTTCTAAGTCTGCAAATGTTTTCTTCTTCTGATAACTGTAGTATATTAGTAGTATGTTTATATTGATTGTAAAAATTAGGCCAATCTTTTATGGTTCCTGTAAATACGGGTAGTTCTTTGTCAATTGTTTGCCTTAGCATGAGTTTCTCTAATTGTGTTTTCTCGCTTACAGAGAAGTTTTCTATATTGTTTGGTATTTGATGTATAATTTCATTTAAAGAGTCTTCTGAGTGAATACAAAATTTGTTTTTATTATCTTCCAGCCAAGGTCCAACTTTATGTATATCTTCTTCACAAATTACATCCAAAAAGTGGCTGCTTTTTGTACTTTTTACTTCATCGAACTTATTACTAACACTTATCTGACTTTTAGATGATGAATCTACATCAATCAAACTTAACTGATATTCCATTTCCATTATTTCCTTACGAAGGTCTCGTTCTTTTTGTCTCTTTTTTCTTTCCATTTGTTGGATTCTTTCTTTTTCAGCTTGGATTCTTTCTTTTTCAGCTTGGATTCTTTCTTTTTTAGCGAGTCTTTTTTTTCAACGTCAATTATTTCCTGTTCTTCTTCTTGTTGCAAAATAGCTAATTCTTTCTTTCTTTGAATTTCTAGTAATAACCTTTCTTTGCTTGAAGAGGTTTTAGCAGTTCTACATGTCTTTTGACTTTCACTTTTTCTATCAAATTCTTTGTTTGAGAAACCTTTACATTCACTAGCAAGTTCTAAACTGTTCAACTCTTTACTATTTATATTTTCTTTACCATTATTTTCTTTTGAAATTTGACTCATGATTATTTCAAGGTTCGAAGATTATTTCTATAAATTTCTTTGTGGACTATCTTCTATAGAGCTGTTCCGTAGTTCGAAGGACCACATGTAAATATTTCTATTATTCTATGAATTCTATATATACCAAAAACTGTTTTAAACTATAAAAACTATAAAAAACAATTTGATTAGAACTTTTTTTTCTATTGACAACTATCAAAATCAAAATTCTTAAAAACAATCTGACAAACCAGGTATAATATAAATAACAAACACAAAACTATAACAGGAGACTCTCTAACACCCACTTCCAGAAACGTTAGAGAGCTGAGCTTTGGAAGGCTGATAGAAACTATGATAAAACCATGGGAAAAAAATTTAAAAACCCCAAAAACTTTCATTTACTCTCCTCCCCTATAAATCTCAAGTTATGTAAAAGTAACATTACCCACTTCCAAAAACGCTAGAGAGCTGAGCTTTGGAAGGCTGATAGCAGCTATGATAAAACCATGAGAAAAAATTAAGTAAATTTTAAGTAAGGCATTGCTAAAGTTTTGAACAATATTCCGCATATTTTACTATTTTAAAAATTAAATATTATCCATTTCCTTTAAAAAAATAAGTGAAATCATAACAAAAACATTTCATGTAAAAAAAAGCCAAGTACGCGGCATTCCGTAAAAAGAATTGAGATAAAAGTAAAGTCAAGTTCTCCAATAAGAATTTCAAAATGAAAGTAATTAACTAGTTTGGAAATGTTTTTTTAAACTTAGCTATTACGGCTGTAAATGACTCTTAGGCACAGTGCTAAATTGAACATAAAGAAGTTTGGCTGTAATAGCAAAGTTTAGGAAAACATTTCCAACTAGTAAAAATCTTTAAATAATAAAAAAAAAATTACGATGGAGACATCCGGCACAGGTGATTTAACCAAAAAACACTAAATACCAATATCTAGCTGTAGGTTGTCATAGAGTAATCATATTTTTTAAACTAAGAAGTCAATTATTATTAGAGTTTTCCATAAACAAATATAAAAAATATAATTTAGTGTGTGATAAAATTTTGTTAAGCAAAACTATTGTCACTTTTTTCTTAATTGAATGTTTCTTAACAAAATGAAAAAAAATATCTGCGCTTTCTTGCGCCTTTTTGAGATTTTTAATATCAAAAATAAAGTGCCTACATATGACCCAAGTAAAGAAATTAAACTAAACATCTTAAATATAAAAATTTTTATTAAATAAAAAGTGTTTAATTGACTAAAAATTTGATTGATGGTTTTTTAACATAAATTTGATTAACTCATTAAATTTAAACATGGCGGAAGCGTAAAAATTAGAAAGCTTCGTTCGAAAATTTTTTAAAATAAAGGATTTTAATCAAATTGATATAAACAACTTTTTAGGCCTGTGAATTATGGTAGCGGTTACAGTTACTTTAGTTAAAAGGAGTGGGGGGAGGGTAAATCTTCAAAAGTCAAATTTTGAACCAAAACTTTTACAAACTTGCTGTTTTCGTATTTTTAACTCAGGAAAGTTGCCCGAAAATTTTTTTAAAATATCTTTGTTTTGGTTAGGATTAAGTGGATTATCAAAGGACCACGCACTAGTTTACAGAGGCCTTATGGGGAATTTTTGTCTCGGTTGAACTGGCTATAATTTTAGTATGTTATAGTGGGGTATGTAACAAAAAAAATGTAAGTAAAGTTAAGTTTTTCTATGTACAGTTTTTGAGATATAAACGGTCCAAATTCGTGAAATGGTAGTTCAAAATTGATTCCATGATTTTATCTCCAAGTTTTAAAAAAAAAGTGATTCCAGACTTTTGGGACATACTGTATATTATGAGCCAGGTTAAATAACTTAAACAGAAATATTATAAAATGTAGAATTTTTAAACTCATTTTTAATAAATGTTAAGTCTTAATTAAGTCTTGTAAAAGTACTTAAATTTCTTTAAAAAAAAATCTATTTTTAAATCAACCTTTAAAAAAAAACATATACTGAAGCTTTATAAAATATTAAACAGGTGCATTTTAACCTATATCACAATAACCAATACACATTATTTTTGTTTCTAATATTTTGGCTGTTTAAATAATTATTTCCGACATTAGCTCCATTTGGGCACTCTGTACGTCGCATCAATATACGGTTTTCGGAATATAGTAGCGCGCGTTTTTTGAAAAAAAATATGTTATAAACGAAAAGTTCGTAGGAGCTTTCATTTCGGAGATATTTACAAAAAACTGTTCTCAAGGTTGATATAACGTGGAGTGTGCTAATGGGCTAGGGAGGTATCAGATCCGTCATGGATCCATTTATTTAATTCTAAGACGCTTGTTTTCCTTAAGATGTGGTTTTACACAGAAAAACTACAAAACTACTAAATACTTAGCGAAAATTAAAACAATCCTATGAAATGTTCGTTTGAATGGTTAATAGTGCTTCAACTCTTCAAACAGAAAAGCGGCATTTTAAAATAATAAAATAGAATATCCTTAATACCGGTTAAAACTGTTGGAACAATGACTAATAGTTAATCGTCCTCTACTATAGGAAAAAGGATTCCCTTTTTACCTGGGGATATAGTCCAAGTAGCTCAAAACGAAATCCGGCCCTGCTAACACGAAATCCGTAATATGATGTCATACACCTGTTGCCACGTCCTGAAAAAATTGTGGGAAAAGGGGCCGTTCATAAAATAAGTTGTCTAAATGAGTTTTTATCGCGGATTGTAATAAGAAATACACAGCATAAAACGACGATGCGGGCTAATAAGCGCATGACAAATTAACAAAAACAAACACCCTGAATGAAATAAATTAAAGCTTAGAAAAACCACCTAGAAACTTACTCTCCTTCAAACGGCTTTCTTATTCCCGCTACAAAATTATCCCTCTTTGCACCCTGAGCTTGGCCCTGATTGGCACAGCCTCTAATACCAGAGAAAGACAAAACTCTGTATTAAACGCTCTAGACAAAGAGACAGGACAAAAGAGTAATGCGTCGAAACCAAAATTCGTTGCAAGTTAACTTTACACTAAGTGTTGTTTTAAATTTTAAAATCCTTAAATTTGTTTCCAGTTACAGGATTTAAATTATTATAATGTCAGTGGCTCAAGGACTGATTAGCCGAATACAATTCTAATAAAAATATAGCGATCCTGAAAACCAGCCAAAAAACAATTCAACTTACTCAGATAGAAATGTTTCTTGGACTTATGGACCCAAGAAACATTTCTATCTGAGTAATTTTACTTTGGACTATAGATTGATAATAGAGAATAATCCTAGGTTGAACATATAAACATAAAAAAAAATTCAAGACAAAAAAATGTTATTAGATTTTGTTACATTTCTCTTCCATGTAAAAATATAGAACCTGTTCATTGTTTTTAGGGCTTGAAAAAGGATTAATTAAATCCGAAACGTTGCCAAAGGTACCTTAGTTTCTTTTTGGTCTGTCCTCTACCCACGAATACCTACCTGAGCTTTATTTTTGTTGAAAGTGAAAGTTTCAATTAATTTGTAAAAACAACTAGCTGCTGTCGTTTTTGAGATACATACATATACAGTGCGGACGTAAAAATCCCACCCCCCCTGATAACTTTTGACCAAAATTAGATATAAACTTCAAATAAAAAGCATGTCTAATAAAGGGGCCTACAGACACGCGAACATTTCCAGAGATTAGTACGCGCGTACAAGTTTGCGCATACTAATCTCTTCGTGTGTAGACAATATCCGCCTAAAATATCTCTCGAAGATTAGTTCGCGCGCACAATGTACGCGAGCAAATCTCTCGGTGTCTAGGCAAAACGCATTGATAAAACGTTTAATTTTCTCTTCGTGTGTGTAGGCGATTCCCAGAGATTAGTTCGCGCACTAATCTCTAGAGATTAGTTCGCGTACTAATCTCAAGAAATGCTCGCGTGTCTGTAGGCGACTTTATGATATCACTTTTACCACTTTTTAAGGTATTTCCCAAAGCCGTCATGTGGGTCTAAGACCATAAGGTCACTAAAAACTTTGAATATTTAAATGAAAAGGGGGCGCAAGTAATAATATTTTTGAAGGATGCTTTCATTCTTAAATATATAACAAATTTTAACATCGGTTTAACACTTACAAAGTTATGGGTCCTTCCGATTATAGCCGGCGCATCTCCTCTTACCTTTGAGCAGTCTAAGGTATTGAGTTAAAGTCCAAACTATTTTTAGTGAATTAATTATTTCCACCTGTTGAGGTGATCTTTAACCCCTTAGTGTTGCCTTAAGACTATAAGGTCACCAGCAACTTTACATTTTTAAATAAGAAGGGGCTCGAGTGATACCTTGTTTGAAAGGTATTTTTCTTCCCTATTTAATTTTTTTAACTTTTTTACGATTGGTTCAATACTTACCGAGTTATGGGTATTTTCGATAATAGTTCGACCAACTCAACTTATTTTTGAGTAATTTTAGTTGAAATAAAAAGTATGTTTACTGATGACACTCGTGCCACTTTTTCACGTTTTTAGCTCACACATATACTATACTATAGTAGTGTGAGCTATGGTGATCCTAATTTTTTCGAGAAAAAAAAAGTTGCTCCGATTTCAAAAATTTTTATATATCTTTGCGTTTCAGATGATTTTGAAACTTTTTTGTTGCGCCGTCTGTCTGTCTGTCTGTCTGTCTGTCTGTCTGTCTGTCTGTCTGTCTGTCTGTCTGTTTGTCTGTATGTCTGTCTGTAACGACCAACGCGCATAACTCAAAAACCGCTTGGCCGATTTTAATAAAATTTGGCACCTAGGCTGGGTCTTGTGTCGAGATGGTCCCATTTAAAAATGAACAAAATCCACCTAACACAAACCAAATAAAAGGGTGGGGGTAGATTTCAAAAATTAGAGTTTATGTGAAAATATGGCGTGTTGGATATCAAACGTAAGGTAATTGAGTCTGCAGTTGAACAAAATACATTTTAATTTATGTAAAAAAAAGGATGGGGGTATATTTTAAAAATTTGAGTTTAAGTCAAAACATGGCTTGTGTGGTATCAAACAAAAGGTAATTTAGTCTGGAGTTGAATAAAATATATTTCAGTTTTTAGTTATATTAGCTCACACGTACACTATAACTATAGTACCTAGTGTGATCTTAGGGGCCCATATATTGGCAGAGTATTTTAATAACAGTAATGTTTATTCAATATTATAAGGTCTCAGTTGCGCACTTTGCGACTTTTATCTAAAACCCTCATAATTTAATAACTATTTTACCAATTTAAATCATGTTAAACATTTTGAATAGACAATGAAACGGAAAAGAAACAACAAGATAAAATAGTAGGATAATTTAGAGAATAAACTGTTAATGATAAAGGAAATAGACTCAGCTATATATGCGCCCAAAATAACCTCCGAATTCTAAACAGGTGCAACACTCTAAAAATCTAAAATCTATCATGGATTATGTGATAGTTCGGCAAACTACAACACTGAAAATACCTTCTCTTTTTTCTTTTTTGGCTTCCAGTTATTTAAAACTACAACCAAGGGTTTCATTATGATTGTCCATTTCCTTAATGCAATTGAAAAAATATTGTATATCTATTCTTCTTCGCCCTTCTAAAGAGATTGAACTGTCCTAAAAAATAATTTAATTTCAACATATGTATATAACTTATTGTGAAATATTGAGCTTATTAAATTAAGTATATGAGTACGAACCATCTTTAAACTTTTTTTGTTTTCCTCTTCCGTTGACCTGTCTGAATTTAAAACGTCACTGAATATTCGTTTTTTTGCCAGTTGCGAGAAAAGCTATGGGTTCCTAAAAATACTCTGCCAATATATGGGCCCCTAAGCTCACACTAGGTACTATAGTTATAGTGTACGTGTGAGCTAATATAGCTAAAAACTAAAATATATTTTATTCAACTTTAGACTAAATTACCTTTTGTTTGATACCACACAAGCCATGTTTTGACTTAAACTCAAATTTTTGAAATTTACCCCCACCCTTTAAAAAAAAACAAAAACTAAAATGTATTTTGTTAAAGTCCGGACTCAATTACCTTTCGTTTGATATCACACACGCCATATTTTCACTTAAACTCTAATTTTTAAAATATACCCCCACCCTTTTTTTTAAATAAATTAAAATGTATTTTGTTTAACTGCAGACTCAATTACCTTTCGTTTAATATCACACACGCCATATTTTCACATAAACTCTAATTTTTGAAATCTACCCCCACCCTTTTATTTGGTTTGTGTTCGGTGGATTTTGTCCATTTTTAAATGGGACCATCTCGACCCAAGACCCAGCCTAGGTACCAAATTTCATTAAAATCGGCCAAGCGGTTTTTGAGTTATGCGCGTTGGTCGTTACAGACAGACATACAGACACACAGACAGACAGACAGACAGACAGACAGACAGACAGACAGACAGACAGACAGACATACAGACAGACAGACAGACAGATAGACAGACAGACGGCGCAACAAAAAAGTTTCAAAATCATCTGAAACGCAAAGATATATAAAAAATTTTGAAATCGGAGCAACTTTTTTTTTCTCGAAAAAATTAGGATCACCATAGCTCACACTACTATAGTATAGTATATGTGTGAGCTAATATTACATTCAAAACTAAAATAAGGCATTATAATAAAATACGTTTTATTGCTAATATACCGTTTTTAAAATATATTAAACCTAACCTAAACTACTACTACTTAACTAAATGGTTGCTTAAATGGACATTTACCTGATGATTATCATTACTTTTTTCCATGGAAGACCAGTTTGGATCAGTTATTCAGGAGACCTGCAGAATATAAATTAAACTTTTATTTTGTCGAAAATTGTAATTATCAGCAAAAGCTTACCTGTTCAACAGCACAAGTTGGTTCTATAGACTCATTCTGATTCATCTATCTATCGCAGGAAACCTACAGGAATTATATAACATAACATTAACATGTTTTTTTTTTTGTAAATTATTGTAATTAATTGATGCCAGTAAAAAAAACTCTGCCATTTTTATATGTATTTCGTATAAACCCACATAACTTTTTTAAATCGGCTAAAAATTTGGATTTTTTTATTACGTTTTCCAAAATAAGAAATATTTCAAAAGCATCTAAATAGGTTTTAAAAAAATTCTTGTTATGTAGGTAAACACTACCTAAAAATTTTATCAATATGATTTAAATTTATGGATGCTTTAGTTTTCAAAATATACCTGTTAACGTATTATTTACAAATCGTAAATTTTAAACCAGTGCCAGTGCAGCTAATTATGTGATGTGTGAGTTTCAATAAAAGATTACCTAAATATTACCTAAATATTTTTCAAGTTCAATTGCCTTGTAGCTAAAGTTTTTCTTACCGTTTCGAATTTTTTTCAACCTTTTTTTTTCTCCGAGGAGCAAGCCTCAGTTTGGTTTTGTTTCCAAATCGATTGATATGATTATAATCCATCGCAAAAAGAAAGATTATAATGCTATTCTGTAATCTTTGAAAAAAAATCATAAAAAAGAACAAAACAAATTAACTTTTTGACAAAGTCAAAGATTATAGATATCTGTGATACAATATATATTGACAAAGTATTGTAATTTCAATGTTGTTATGTCACGGCTACCGCACAGAGAAATGATTATGGCAAAATCCTGGACTAAATATTTTAAATAATTTTTCGTGTATGAATGCATACATAATTTATAAAAATATCATTTGAACGTCTTTCTATTGGAATACTTGGGACCACTAGCTCTCCATGGGTCTAAGTTTCAAAACTTTCGGACCTTTTGAATTTAAACAGTTTTTATACATACAAGTATGTAACACAATTTTTTTAAAAAAAACGTCATAATGTGTTATTTCACTGGCGGATCCAGAATTGCTTCTTGGGGAGGGGGGCACTAGGAGGCGACATCTTCTCTTATAGGTATTATATGACAAGGATTAAAAGTGGCACTTTTTAACCCGAGGCGAAAAGTTTATAGCACAAGCGTAGCGAGGGCTAAAATTTGTCGTGTATTAAAAATACACTTTTATTACGAGGTGTAGGTAGACAAGCAACGTCTTTAACTTTTGGAATTTTTTTGAAGGA
The DNA here is from genome assembly GCA_963576565.1 of Aspidapion aeneum. NCBI lineage: Eukaryota > Metazoa > Arthropoda > Insecta > Coleoptera > Brentidae > Aspidapion > Aspidapion aeneum. The sequence goes on from OY755040.1 coordinate 92,303,275, forward strand.
TTTTTTTGGGTTTTTCGTTTTTTACGGTTTTTTATCCCTTATTTTTATTTTCCATTCCTTATCTGTCAGTCTTCATTTCTGATGTTTACGTTTTTTGCTTTTTTCCATCAAATTGCTAATAAGTTTATTGTTGTACCGCAAGCCGCAAAAATTCTGCAGGTTTAAATTACAATTTAGGATAAATAAAATGGGCGGCGGATAAAAGGTCGAAAGTACAAAAGGTCGAAAAAATAAGGTAGAAAGTACCAAAGATCAAAAAGCAAAAGGTCGAAAGTACAAAAGGTCGAAAGTACAAAAAGTCGAAAGTACAAAAGGTCGAAAGTACAAGAGGTCGAAAGTATACAAGATCGAAAGTACAAAAGGTCGAAAGTATAAAAATAAAAGATTGAAACCTAACCAAGTCGAATTGTCCTGCCCTGCCGAGGTAGTTCAGAGGTCGAGGATAGTTCATAGTTAACCCGGTTCGGTTACTAGCCCAACCTGACCTAGTTAGGTTTGTGTACTAAACAACAAACTACCCTGATCTCGTCAGTAAAGTTTTTTTTTGATATACTAACCTAACCAGGTCAGGTTGGGATGGTAACCTAACCTATCTTCGGCTCCGGGTCCACGTCGGCTGGACAGGTCAATTCGACTTGATAAGGTAAATTGGTATTTTTAATACTTTGTATTGTATTTTTTTTTCGACCTTTTGTACTTTCGACCTTTTGTACTTTCGACCTTTTGTACTTTTGACCTTTTGTACTTTCGACCTTTTGTACTTTCGACATTTTGTACTTTCGATCTTTTGTACTTTCGACCTTTTGTACTTTCGATCTTTGTTTTTCGACGTTTTGTTCTTTGGACCTTTTGTTTTTCGATCTTTGGTACTTTCGATCATTTGGACTTTCCGATCCGCCGCCCAAATAAAATCACTAAAAGTGGTACAATATCGATAATATTTATAAAGACAGTTTTACGCGACCCAGGCAAAAATTTTGCATATTTAGTAGCAAAAGCCATATTTTTTTACCAAAATATCACTAAAATTGGTATAATTTTGATAATTTGTGTAAACATATATTAATGCGCCGCAGCCAAAAATTCTCGGGGGGGGAGTAGGTTCGGGGGCACTTGCCCCTAGTACGTCCCCCCCCGGATTCGCCATGTGTCGGTGTGTAGGGCTGGCTCTAGAGGTTGCGATTTCACAAATCTCAATTGCCTTATTTGAAGAATTTAGCGGTCGCCCTTGTTACACTGACCTGGAGTCCGCAATGCGGTGTGTATATTTGTCTGCCTGTCTATGCAATAATTTTTTCAAGCTCAAAGCCGAGGTTCATGGAATTTTTACCTCTAACAAGCTGAAATGAGTACTAAGTAAGCTAGCAATTTTAATTTAAAAATTGAGTATAAATAAATTATTAAGCCTTTCCAGACAGCGCTCCTTCAAAACTTTTTGGCACGCGGACGAACGTTTTTTTTCCTCCTTCTTTCTTTTGCAGGAAATTTTAAAATGACATTAAAAAAGTGTGCGACCGTACCTACACAAATTTTAAACGTTATACGTATTTACAATAATTTTAGCTCACACATATACTATACTATAGTAGTGTGAGCTATGGTGATCCTAATTTTTTCGAAAAAGAAATAGTTGCTCCGATTTCAAAATTTTTTATATATCTTTGCGTTTCACATGATTTTGAAACTTTTTTGTCGCGCCGTCTGTCTGTCTGTCTGTCTGTCTGTCTGTCTGTCTGTCTGTCTGTCTGTCTGTCTGTCTGTCTGTCTGTCTGTCTGTCTGTCTGTCTGTCTGTCTGTCTGTCTGTCTGTCTGTCTGTCTGTCTGTCTGTCTGTCTGTCTGTCTGTCTGTCTGTCTGTCTGTCTGTCTGTCTGTCTGTCTGTCTGTCTGTCTGTCTGTCTGTCTGTCTGTCTGTCTGTCTGTCTGTCTGTCTGTCTGTCTGTCTGTCTGTCTGTCTGTCTGTCTGTCTGTCTGTCTGTCTGTCTGTCTGTCTGGCTGTCTGTCTGGCTGTCTGTCTGTCTGTCTGTCTGTCTGTCTGTCTGTCTGTCTGTCTGTCTGTCTGTCTGTCTGTCTGTCTGTCTGTCTGTCTGTCTGTCTGTCTGTCTGTCTGTCTGTCTGTCTGTCTGTCTGTCTGTCTGTCTGTCTGTCTGTCTGTCTGTCTGTCTGTCTGTCTGTCTGTCTGTCTGTCTGTCTGTCTGTCTGTCTGTCTGTCTGTCTGTCTGTCTGTCTGTCTGTCTGTCTGTCTGTCTGTCTGTCTGTCTGTCTGTCTGTCTGTCTGTCTGTCTGTCTGTCTGTCTGTCTGTCTGTCTGTCTGTCTGTCTGTCTGTCTGTCTGTCTGTCTGTCTGTCTGTCTGTCTGTCTGTCTGTCTGTCTGTCTGTCTGTCTGTCTGTCTGTCTGTCTGTCTGTCTGTCTGTCTGTCTGTCTGTCTGTCTGTCTGTCTGTCTGTCTGTCTGTCTGTCTGTCTGTCTGTCTGTCTGTCTGTCTGTCTGTCTGTCTGTCTGTCTGTCTGTCTGTCTGTCTGTCTGTCTGTCTGTCTGTCTGTCTGTCTGTCTGTCTGTCTGTCTGTCTGTCTGTCTGTCTGTCTGTCTGTCTGTCTGTCTGTCTGTCTGTCTGTCTGTCTGTCTGTCTGTCTGTCTGTCTGTCTGTCTGTCTGTCTGTCTGTCTGTCTGTCTGTCTGTCTGTCTGTCTGTCTGTCTGTCTGTCTGTCTGTCTGTCTGTCTGTCTGTCTGTCTGTCTGTCTGTCTGTCTGTCTGTCTGTCTGTCTGTCTGTCTGTCTGTCTGTCTGTCTGTCTGTCTGTCTGTCTGTCTGTCTGTCTGTCTGTCTGTCTGTCTGTCTGTCTGTCTGTCTGTCTGTCTGTCTGTCTGTCTGTCTGTCTGTCTGTCTGTCTGTCTGTCTGTCTGTCTGTCTGTCTGTCTGTCTGTCTGTCTGTCTGTCTGTCTGTCTGTCTGTCTGTCTGTCTGTCTGTCTGTCTGTCTGTCTGTCTGTCTGTCTGTCTGTCTGTCTGTCTGTCTGTCTGTCTGTCTGTCTGTCTGTCTGTCTGTCTGTCTGTCTGTCTGTCTGTCTGTCTGTCTGTCTGTCTGTCTGTCTGTCTGTCTGTCTGTCTGTCTGTCTGTCTGTCTGTCTGTCTGTCTGTCTGTCTGTCTGTCTGTCTGTCTGTCTGTCTGTCTGTCTGTCTGTCTGTCTGTCTGTCTGTCTGTCTGTCTGTCTGTCTGTCTGTCTGTCTGTCTGTCTGTCTGTCTGTCTGTCTGTCTGTCTGTCTGTCTGTCTGTCTGTCTGTCTGTCTGTCTGTCTGTCTGTCTGTCTGTCTGTCTGTCTGTCTGTCTGTCTGTCTGTCTGTCTGTCTGTCTGTCTGTCTGTCTGTCTGTCTGTCTGTCTGTCTGTCTGTCTGTCTGTCTGTCTGTCTGTCTGTCTGTCTGTCTGTCTGTCTGTCTGTCTGTCTGTCTGTCTGTCTGTCTGTCTGTCTGTCTGTCTGTCTGTCTGTCTGTCTGTCTGTCTGTCTGTCTGTCTGTCTGTCTGTCTGTCTGTCTGTCTGTCTGTCTGTCTGTCTGTCTGTCTGTCTGTCTGTCTGTCTGTCTGTCTGTCTGTCTGTCTGTCTGTCTGTCTGTCTGTCTGTCTGTCTGTCTGTCTGTCTGTCTGTCTGTCTGTCTGTCTGTCTGTCTGTCTGTCTGTCTGTCTGTCTGTCTGTCTGTCTGTCTGTCTGTCTGTCTGTCTGTCTGTCTGTCTGTCTGTCTGTCTGTCTGTCTGTCTGTCTGTCTGTCTGTCTGTCTGTCTGTCTGTCTGTCTGTCTGTCTGTCTGTCTGTCTGTCTGTCTGTCTGTCTGTCTGTCTGTCTGTCTGTCTGTCTGTCTGTCTGTCTGTCTGTCTGTCTGTCTGTCTGTCTGTCTGTCTGTCTGTCTGTCTGTCTGTAACGACCAACGCGCATAACTCAAAAACCGCTTGTCCGATTTTAATGAAATTTGGTACCTAGGCTGGGTCTTGGTTCGAGATGGTCCCATTTAAAAATGAACAAAATCCACCAAACACAAGCCAAATAAAAGGGTGGAGGAAGATTTTAAAAATTAGAGTTTATGTGAAAATATGGCGTGTGTGATATCAAACGAAAGGTAATTGAGTATGGAGTTAAACAAAATACATTTTAGTTTTTGTTTTTTTAAGGGTGGGGATAGATTTCAAAAATTTGAGTTTAAGTCAAAACATGGCTTTTGTGGTATGAAACAAAAGGTAATTTAGTCTGGAGTTGAATAAGATATATTTTAGGTTGTAGTTTTGTTAGTTCGCACGTACACTATAACTATAGTACCTAGTGTGAGCTTAGGGGCCCATATATTGGCAGAGTATTTTTTATTGTCATATTTTGACGTTTAGGAACATTAAAAAGAAAAAAACGCTGTGCCGTAAAAAAAATTAAGATAAAGTTGTAGTTTTCGCACGCAAATGATTGTAAAAAGCTTTTCTCTGCACGCTCGTAGAAAAATAATATTACATAGATTTTATCTTTAAAAAAAAAACAAGCCAACAAGAATGCCAATGTTGTCCACCTATATAACAAAGTTTCACTGTGCTCCAGAGACAAAAAAGAGACTGCCGAAAAGATAGGGCCGCGCAGCCAACAAGTTCCAGTAGCGCACAGCGCTGCAATCGCGGACTATGTTTCTATTTGTATTCAAAACTAATTTTATTCTGTTCGATTGGGGTCGTTCATAAATTACGTAAAACTTTGAGAAAATTGTCTATCATATAACGCTTAGTATTTTCCTAATGCCATTTGTTGTTAGAAATTGTTTACTATTGTTACAAATTTAAGTATTTAAATTTTATAGTTAGAATTTATTTAGGTTTAGTGTAGTATTAGGTTGACGTATTTTATGGTTGTATTCTTAATCTAGGTTTTAGTTGCGTTATCTGTGACAAACTGGTATGCGAAAGTCTAGAAAAGGGCTGGAATGATTGCGAATCGAACAAGGATGGAAGGGTTCTAGAATAGTAGGCAGCCCTCATATATAAGGCCGGACGTCGTGCATCAGTCAGTCAGTCACAGATAACATACTGAGTGGTCGTGAGATTAACACGAAGTTAATAGACCGATTATAGCAGTGAATTATTAGCAAGTTATTAGTGCGTGTTTTTGTACATAATTTGTAGAAATAAATTGACGTATCGTTTTCAACAATTGCGAGTTTTAATTTGTCGTTGTGAACCCGTAACAATTGGTGTCAGAAGTGGGATTAAAAGAAATAAATAGTGCAAAGACTACCCTTACATAGTACCACCGGATAGGACAATTGGACAGAAAAACAGTAAGTGATTTTTCCAGAATATTCGAAGAAGTTCGATATTGTTTTATTCAAAAACTAAAAGAGATATTTAAGAACCGACTTCGACATTAACTTTACAGTCCAAAAATTGATAATTAGAGAGATTTTCTAGAATATTCTATAACATTCTACGACGTTCTATTCAAAAACTAGAGGAGATATACAAATACCGACTTTGGCATTAGATTAGTAATTTTAAAAGTAAGAATCAGAAAGAATTTCTAGAACATTCCATCACTTTCTACGACGCTCTATTCGAAAACCAGAAGAAATATTCAAAAAGAGACTTCGACATTAGCTTAGTAATTTCAAAAGTAAGAACTAAAAAGAATTTCTAGAAGATTCCATAACATTCTACGACGTTCGATTCAAAAACTAGAAGAGATATACAAATACCGATTTCGACATTAGTTTAGTTATTTCAAAAGTAAGAATTAGGAAGAATTTCTAGAAGATTCCATAACATTCTACGACGTTCTATTCAAAAACTAGAAGAGATATACAAATACCGACTTCGACAGTAGCTTAGTTATTTTAAAAGTAAGAATTAGAAATTATTTCTAGAATATTCCATAACATTCTACGACGGTCTATTCGAGAACCAAAAGAGATAATCAAAAAGTGACTTCTACATTTGCCTAGTAGCAGAAAGAGTAGCATTTACCAGTATATTCCAGAACATTCCATTAGGTTCTATTTAAGAATTGGAAGAGATATTGAAAAACCGACTTCGACATTCGCTTTATAGCCCTAAAATAGACGTTTTAAGTGATTTATCAGGAAGTTGATGCTTACTAGACAAGGATCGGCAAAGATGGAAGATCTAACTAAAATGATACAGGCTCTAGCAGCTCAAATGGCTCAAAACCAGAACGATATAAGGCAGACCATTGAGCAAAACCAGAACGACATGAAACAGACCATTGAACAAAACCAGGGCGATATGAAACACACCACGGACGACATGAAACACACTATTGAACAAAATCAGAATGATATGAGACAGACCATCGAACAAAACCAGAACGATATGAAACAGACATTTGAGCAAAGATTAGATGGCATTCAAGAAAACTTCGATCAAATAAAGAGCAACTCCGAACAGCTGAGAGAAGAGTTCAAGAGTGCAACCGAAGATCTTAAGGAAGAAATAACTCAAAGAATGCATAGTGTGGAACAAAAGGTACAAAATAAATTGCAGAATGTAGAAGAAAAGGTACAAAATGTTGAGGAAAAAGTACAAAAAGTTGAAGAAAAAGTGGAGACCAAACTACAGAATGTTAGGGAAGAAGTTTTTCAAACCATATAAGAAAAATTCCAGGACATGTCAAAACAGTTTATACAGCTTCAGAAAGAACACAACAAAATAAAAGCTCAAGGATGTGTTGTAAATTCCAACCAAAACATTAAGCCTCCAAATTTTGATGGTACGTCTTCCTGGTCTACTTACAAACAACAGTTTGAAGCTGCCGCTGCTGCAAATGGTTGGGATGATGAAGAAAAAGCTAGAGCTTTGTTAGTAGCTCTACGAGAACCTGCTCTGGGACTTTTACGGTCCATTCCAGTCGAACAAAAACAGAATTATAATGCTTTAGTGGCAGCGTTAGAAAGAAGGTATGGAGACGAACACTTGCGAAATTTACATTGGTCAGAATTAAATATTCGTCAACAAAGACCAGGAGAATCATTGCAAGAGTATGAAGCAGATATCAGGAGGCTGATGTATTTAGCTTACCCAGAAATGCCAGAAAATTACAGAGATCCCTTCACGGTATTCGTCGAGAACGCTTCCATAACAGCAGTGAAGTGTTGATTCGAGCCCTTGAAATTGAATCATCAAATAATATGCCCAGGCCAAAAGTAAGAGCTGTTTCAATTCAGGAGGGAGAAGAAATGAGCAATGGACAAGAGGTCAACTCAAAAACGCTAAACCAAATGTTTCAATCACTGATGGAGAAGATTGACTCTTTGAAAGAAAGCAAACGATCCCCTCCAAATGTAAAGTGTTTCAGATGCGGACGTACAGGGAATATTCAACGCGATTGTCGCGTCCAAATACGGTCTCGCTCGCCATCTAGCGGGACAGAGTACCGAAGAAGAGATCAGGAAAACTAAAACTAGTCAACGCAGAGGGGCGGGTGTTGGCTAATGGGAATAGAGCCCCCAAAATTTACTCTATTAAGAGCCTAAAACATACTGCTGACAGTCTTAACATCGACGGACTCATTAATGGGAGAAAAGTTAATATAACGGTAGACACTGGTGCTGCCATATCATTGCTTAAGTTCAAAATTGCAACGAGATATAAAATTCGTCCAATAGAAAAGAAAATAACACTTAAGACTGTGACTGGAGAATCCGCCGACGTGTTGGGGCAGACAGATATAGACCTACAGCTGGGAAGATTGAAGATTCGCCACACTGTATTGGTTGCCGAAATAGAAGACGAATTTATTTTGGGAATGGACTTGATAAGTAAACATGGATTTGCGTTTGATAATAAACTTAATACCCTAAGATTTGGGAATGAAGAGTTCATTTTGTCAAATAGTCACTTCAATAAAGAACCAATAAAGGTCGTGGCAGTATGCACAACAAGACTAGTCGGTAACAGTGAGACCATAATTTTTGGGAGGCTGGAAAGTAAAACATCAAGCTGCGTCGGACACATAAGCCAACAAAACACACCCAACACCTACCTCGTTGCAAAATCACTAGTTAAAACCGATAAAGACATCCCGATTAGAGTCGCCAATATTTTCCCAAATAGTGTCAAAATTAATAAGGGGGAGGTGGTAGCATTATTTGAACCAGTACAGAAAGTAACAAGATGTGAAGAGCCAACTTCCGAGGATACAAGCAAGTTACCAATGGAGGTACTTCAGCAATTTGAGTTAACTTGGCAACATCTCACTCCAGAAGAATATAGTAAAGCGAGAGAGTTTATAGAAGAACAAAGTAATATCTTCGAAACTAGGAGTAGTTCGGGACGCACAAACCTTATTCAACATGCTATCAACACTGGCGATGCCCAACCGATAAGACAACCCCCAAGAAGACTACCAATGTGAAGCATTTAGAAGACTAAAAGCAGCATTATGTTCTAGTCCGATTCTTGCATATCCCATTCCAAAAGGAAAATTCATATTAGATACTGATGCGAGCAACGATGGCATAGGAGCAGTACTCTCCCAAGTACAAGGTGGAGAAGAACGGGTCATCGAATTTTTCAGCAAGAAGCTATCCAAACCAGAGAGAAATTATTGTGTTACTAGAAAGGAGCTCCTAGCCATAGTTAAATCCGTAGATCACTTTCACAAATATCTCTACGGACAAGAGTTTCTGATTAGAACGGATCATGCTGCGTTACAGTGGCTCATGAAAATGAAACAACCTGAGGGGCAAGTCGCGAGATGGATAGAAAAGCTACAACAATACCATTATCAAATTAAGCACCGAGCAGGAAGGGTGCATAATAATGCAGATGCATTGTCCAGAAGACCTTGCCCCGAGGATTGTAAACATTGCAGGAAAATTGACCAGAAAGAAGGAATTACCTACGTGCGCCAGATAAAGTTAGAACCAGATGAAGAATGGATGTCGGCTTCGATTAGAACCACACAACTTAACGACAAAGATGTAGGACCTATCTTGCGATTGAAAGAAGAAAACAAGCCACGGCCATCATGGCAAGATATCGCAAACCAAGGGGTGATACTCAAATCACTGTGGGCACAATGGGATTCACTGATAGTAGAGGAAAACATCCTTAAACGTGCCTGGGAAAGTGCCGATGGCCTTACTGTGGTTAATCAAGTAGTGGTTCCTAGGAGCATGGTAGACAATATAATGGCCGAAAACCATGGACAAAATTCGAAACCGATTTTATTGGGTCAATTACTTTCAAGATGTGAAAAACTGGTGCCGCCGATGTTCGACTTGTGCAGCCAGCCAAGGTCCCAAAACAAGGTCCAGAGGTCAAATGAAACAATATAACGTAGGTCTACCATTCGAACGCATTGCTATTGATGTGGCCGGACCATTTCCAGAAACTAAAAAAGGCAACAAATATATCCTTGTTGTCATGGATTACTTTAGCAAATGGCCAGAAGTTTTTGCTTTGCCTAACCAAGAGGCCACTACATTTGCGGAAGTTCTGGTAAATGATGTTTTCAGCCGATTTGGCATTCCTTTGGAACTACATTCAGATCAAGGAAGAAACTTTGAATCAATGCTCTTCCAGAATCTCTGTGACCTTTTAGGAATACATAAAACACGGACTACGGCTTTACATCCGCAGTCAGATGGCATGGTTGAAAGATTTAATAAAACAATAGAAGAACATCTGTGCAAAGTTGTTGATGAGCACCAAACAGATTGGGACCAATATATTCCATTGTTTTTGATGGCCTATAGAACCGCCATTCACAATACGACAGGAGCTACTTCATCTAGTATCCTGTTTGGTAGAGAACTGCGTTTACCATGTGATATCATGCTTGGTTCACCTGAAGAAGAACATTTAGAGATTAATGACTATGTCGAACGTTTAAGGCAAAAGCTGCACTATATCCATGAAGTGGTTAGAGAGCAAATAGAAATAGCCAGTGACCGCATGAAAGCGAGATATGACCTGAAAGCAAACTCTTCAGGGTTCAATGAGAATGATCAAGTCTGGCTATACAATCCTCAACGCAAGAAAGGAAGATCACCTAAGTTGACACCACCATGGGAAGGGCCTTATAAAGTTGTTAAGAGAATTAATGATTTATGTTTTACTGGATCGTCGGTATATGGGATAAAATAAAACTGGATATTTCAAGCTAAGCCAACGTTTCGATGTTTATTAACACCTTTATCAAGGCTAAAATGACAAAAAATACACGTTAAAACTGATCTCTAAGCATTAATTAAGAAATATTTGAAAATTGATAGGTTTTTTAGTCAATAAATTTTTTACAAAAATAGTTTTTTAAAGGTACATTACAACCAGAAATAAAATACGCAACACACAAATGAACAATTAAAATTAAAGAATATACAGAATAAAAAGGGGGGTGATGAGCACACTTACCTAACTTGATGCAAGTGTGCTCATCACCCCCCTTTTTATTCTGTATATTCTTTAATTTTAATTGTTCATTTGTGTGTTGCGTATTTTATTTCTGGTTGTAATGTACCTTTAAAAAACTATTTTTGTAAAAAATTTATTGACTAAAAAACCTATCAATTTTCAAATATTTCTTAATTAATGCTTAGAGATCAGTTTTAACGTGTATTTTTTGTCATTTTAGCCTTGATAAAGGTGTTAATAAACATCGAAACGTTGGCTTAGCTTGAAATATCCAGTTTTATTTTATCCCATATACCGACGATCCAGTAAAACATAAATAATTCCAAGGGATACGAATTGCATTTAAGAATTAATGATGTAGTCTACCGAATCCAGAAAAGCCCGAAGTCCAAGATGAAAGTTGTTCATCTAGACAGACTAAAACCTTACCTGGGAAATGTTGATCGAGGCGATCAAACCTGAAGAGGAGGATAGTGTTACAAATTTAAGTATTTAAATTTTATAGTTAGAATTTATTTAGGTTTAGTGTAGTATTAGGTTGACGTATTTTATGGTTGTATTCTTATTCTAGGTTTTAGTTGCGTTATCTGTGACAAACTGGTATGCGAAAGTCTAGAAAAGGGTTGGAATGATTGCGAATCGAACAAGGATGGAAGGGTTCTAGAATAGTAGGCAGCCCTCATATATAAGGCCGGACGTCGTGCATCATATAACATACTGAGTGGTCGTGAGATTAACACGAAATTAATAGACCGATTATAGCAGTGAATTATTAGCAAGTTATTAGTGCGTGTTTTTGTACATAATTTGTAGAAATAAATTGACGTATCGTTTTCAATAATTGCGAGTTTTAATTTGTCGTTGTGAACCCGTAACACTATGTTGAATTGAATTGAATAAATCTTTATTAGCAAATCATGCTATTTCAAATTACAAACATAAATATAAAAAATACATTTAAATATTAATACATACACCAGTATTTCTATAACAAAACAAATCCAAACTTATAATACTAATAACTATTTACTTCTTATTATTACATAATGGATAATATATCTCTGGAGAACAGCATCGCTGTGGAATAAGCTTCCTGCGACACTTTTTCCTGCAGGTTACAATCTGAACCTTTTCAAAACCAACATTTCCGCGCACTTGCCGCTTCTCGAGCGTGATAGGAATCTCCTTGCGAGTGCGCACCGTAAAAAAAAATTATTGAAATAAAGCCAGGTTAAATAACAGCAATTTTTATTCAACTGAATTGGGATATAAGTCATTGTTTTATAAAGGAATCAGATTGTATAATAAATTACCATTAGACATTAAAAATTGCAAATCAAATAATATGTTTAAGAGAAAACTTAAGAAGTACTTGTTGCCTAGTCAGCCTGATTGTTTATGTAAACCACCCTTGGTACTATATTATATTATATTTTATTATTTTAGTCTCCATATTATTTTTTTGGTGTGTTTTAGTATAGTGACCTTTTCTCATAAAGAAAAATGGCATCAATGTTTTTTTTTAGGATAGGATTAAAAACATTTTACAGTACTGTATAATTACTTGATAAAGCTGTGTGTTACTAAAGGACATATCATAATTTTTGAGATAACTTTTTGACAGATAGCAACTGTTTACCATAATAAATAGCATAGGCCAACGAAAAAAAGTTGTCAAAAGTTGTCTCAAAGATAATGATATGGGGTTTAGATTATTCTTTTAGTAGGTAGGTGATCCGTGGTATAGGTATAGTTAGTTCTGTTGGGAATGATACAGGAATGTGCTTGTAATGGTTTTTCGGTATTATTAGAGAATTATTGAAATATAGCCAGGCTATAATTGTGCCAGGCACAATTTTGACACTTTCACATTGTAATATCAGCTGTGATCTTTCAACACATGGCCTTTGCTTACTATATGAACCGGAATAAATGGTGCCTTCTTTTATTAATTGAAAATAAACGACGATAGTTTTAAATTCGACTTTGGTATGAATTTTGAACGATTAACTGTCAGTTTTGAATGTAAATGTGTTAAAATAGTGCCTGGCACAATTATAGCCTGGCTATATTTCTCTAATAATACCGAAAAATCATTACAAGCATTCCTGTATCATTCCCAACAGAACTAACTATACCTACCTACTAAAAGAATAATCTAGTAACACACAGCTTTTTCGAGTACTTACACTGTACTGTAAAATGTTTTTAATCCTATCCTTAAAAAAAACATTGCTACCATATTTCTTTATGAGAAAAGGTTACTATACTAAAATACACCAAAAAAATAATATAGAGAATAAAATAAAAAAATATAATATAATATAATATAATATAATATGATACCAAGGGTTTACTTAAACAATCAGGCTGACCAGTGGCGTATATATGCCCGCCCCTCCCCCAAAGCTAAGATTTTTTTAGATATTTTTCACATATTTCATAAATACAAATATAAAATAGTATAAAATACGTCTTTATAAGGTCTGGCCCCCCCCGAAACTTTTTTCTATATACGCCACTGAGGCTGACTAGGCAACAAGTATTTCTTTTTTTTTCTCTTAAACATATTATTTGATTTGCAATTTTTAATGTCTAATGGTAATTTGTTATACAATCAGATTCTTTTTTAAAACAATGACTTATATCCTAATTCAGTATTTATACTGTTTAAATAAAAATTGCTGTTATTCGTTGTTGCGTAGGTATAAACATCTGTAACATTCATCAATCAATGTTAATAGAAGTTGCAAACAAAAAAATAAATAAATAATACAGGTATTCTACCCATATTACAAATTGCAAGTCATTTTTAAAAGCAAGTTACAAGTATATTGGAAACGCAGTCGAGTCAAACCTAACCTCAAATTCTTTGTTTGTTTTTCTGGAATTTTCGGATGCAAAAATTTTGCTACGAAATAACTTTTTCACTACAAAGGAGATCTGTTTTGTGTTAAAGCGCGTGTTATCAGACAAAAATGGTCTTGTTTTGTGACTAAGACAAGGTAAGAAAGATAATTTATGTTATTGAAGTTAGGGTCGATTTATATACTTGATTGACACTGAACATTAGGGTTGCCAACTCCCACTGGAGCCAAAGGAGGACATTTTTATATGATCTCACAATTTAAAAAAAAATTCTAGTGCACGTTCCTTAAAATAAAGCTCTATACGTATAAACATAATATAAAAATTTACTAGGTAGGTACGTATATTGGTATGTATTTTTTAAATTAAAAAAAAATATTTTTCAAAACACATTTATTAAAAATAATTAGTCTAGTTTTTATGTTTGGCTTTTTTGTGATTTGACGTTTTTACACTTTGATGAAATGACGCTTTGTTTAAATTATTTCGACAATTTTAGGGATCGAAAAAACTACGTTTCATTTAAATTATTTTCGTTTTTTCTATTTTCCATTGTTTTATTTTCGACTAAATTACGGTTCGATATTTTTTTTCGACATTTTAATATGACGCGGAATGAGCGCCCCAAATTACAAGCTACTACAAAATTAATTAAAATTAAAAGCAAGAGACGCCAAAGAAGAAGAAACACGTCCTGGCGAAAGAATCTAAGAGACTTGTGCGGCATGACGTCGAATTCTTTTTTTGCTTGGTGCAGCAGCAAATAAGACTCGCGTTGCCATGATTTATTTCCAAGCTTGGATGGGAGGTGAAACTTAAAAAAGGAGATACAAATGGTTTATTCTGTCATTTCAGAACAGAAACGTATTGTGTGCTTGATTTATACAGATAAAAATTAATCAGGAGCTTAAATATCATATTATTTTTTACAATAATGGGTAAAATAATATTTTAAGGCTCAAAATTAATGTTTTTGATCATGATGCCTAATTTTTTTTGCCTGCGGCGTGTACTTTTATGTCATTGTTTTGCTTCACCTTTGCAAATGACCACGAGCCGCCACTGAGACTCATTTTAAAGTAAAAATTAAAATAAAAATATTTTGCTGTTGAAACAGCCCAATCAAAATTATAGTTATTTAAAAAACAAGTTTTAAAAATGAATTTATTTATATGGGCGAGACAGTTTGGTGGTCCAAGCCTTAGCGAGGTCCATACTTCGAGCGAGTTGTGAAAAAAAATGTTCAAACAATATACAGCGTGTGTAAAACTTTTGCACTTGCTCTGCGAAAAACGCCGTTTTCAGTGAAAAACTTCATTATCGGAGGTAGTTTTTTAATAAATTTTGAACACTGTTTTTGTAGAAAATAATATGAATTCTATTTTAATATGTACTTTTGTTTTATTTTTATGCTGGGGTTATGTATATAAAAATTAAAATACCTATTTTGCTATTTAGACAGCCAAAATAAAAAACAAACATCAATATTTTTGTAAAAAAACACAATCTGTAAGTTTATTTGAATTAAAAGATAAATGGCTTTTTAAAGTTGGATTGCTTAAAAATTTTAAAATGGTAAAAAAAAACTGAAAAAAATAATCAAATTCTATACCAAAACAACAACAAAGATCATATGATGTGATGTTGCACATCTGTTTTCAGATAAAAATAAAAAAAAAGTTAAAAGGTTTCCAACTTTTTATTTTATAGAATCAACTATTATTTTTATCTGTATGTATAGTGTATAATAGTCCGGTCAATCTAGACATTCAACGTTACATAAATTCGCACTAGGCTGAAACTTGGTAGGATTGTTCAAAACACCATTAAAAATGAATCCTAAAAAGTCCTCATCAATCCGACACCTGGAAAAATATTTATTCGGGGTCAAAGGTCACAAAAATGGGTTTTTCGTGATTTTCAGCAAAACGGTAAGTTTTATCACAAAATTAGCTCAGATCAAAATTGTAGAGCAAGTAATTATCTACAAAAAATGTCCAAGATTTTTTTTCCTAAGAGCCACCGTTTCCTAGATATAACAATTCAAAAAGTTCGAGGAGTTTATAAGAAATTCAGTGATGTATATACGTAGTGTACTTATACATATTACGACAATTCCAACTCCTCGAACTTTTTGAATTGTTATATCTAGGAAACGGTGGCTCTTAGGAAAAAAATCTTGGACATTTTTTGTAGATAATTACCTGCTCTACAATTTTGATCTGAGCTAATTTTGTGATAAAACTTACCGTTTTGCTGAAAATCGCGAAAAACCCATTTTTGTGACCTTTGACCCCGAATAAATATTTTTCCAGGTGTCGGATTGATGAGGACTTTTTAGGATTCATTTTTAATGTTGTTTTGAACAATCCTACCAAGTTTCAGCCTAGTGCGAATTTATGTAACCTTACATGCATTTTTTGTTCTAATTTGACCGGATTATAAACTCAGCATAAAATATTGCAGCATAAGCAGAAGTGCTAGATTTCAATAATATAATAAAAAATTAGGATCACCATAGCTCACACTACTATAGTATAGTATATGTGTGAGCTAAAAACAGTAAATTGAGGCATTTGGGGCAATCATCTTAAGTGACTGTTTACTTACCTTACTACTATACCCCAAGAGTAAAGAGAAAAAATATTAAATACTTAGTAAAACAAACCAAAACTTGGAGACAAACATAGGGTGCAAATTCTGCGATCTTCTATGCGCGATCATCTGTGCCGGACGCATATTTGTATACAACACCCAGGATCGCCACTCGGCTTTCGCCCGAACATCTCTGGTAAATAGCATACGATATGGTAAATCGCTTGGGTAACTAACACCCGTGATCGCAAAAATGTTCGTTAAAAATCAGTCTGTATTTCAGAACCACAATCTTTCTCAAGAAAGAATTCGTAAATTTCTAACATACATATATTTTTTTAAAACATACTCTCCTGGCCTCTTTCCCGGGATCCTAGAGAATGTAAAACCTAACCGTTGGCAATCGATCGCCAACGTAACCGAACCGTGTCAATGTAGAATAGGGCTTCATTGACACGGTTACGGCAGCGTTCGGGCTACAACCGAATCGCAATCATGGACGTCGTTTACAAATATGCGTGCCGGACTGACCACAGAACACTTGACTGACCTTTGCTTTGCCGCGGGAGACGTGACGAAAACTTACGAATGATGCCGCCGTTGCTTAGGGCTGTTTTTACAGACGTTCCTCAGGCTTCGTTTATTTATTTCTTAAATGTGTTATTTTATATTGATGACAGAGAAAAAAAATGGGGAACAACTATGAATTCGGGTCATTTCTCATGTCTTTTTATCACATTATTTTTGATTTAAGCACATAATTTTGATAAAGGATGACAAATGGCGTCCTCCACAGGGTCTGTGGAGGACGGAGGACATTTTGCCTCAAAGGAGGACTGTCCTCCTGGCTGGAGGACGGTTGGCAACCCTACTGAACATATACATTGGTTTTAGATAAAATGTGTCAACTTAGTATTGGTGCATTGTGTGTTCGGGAGGGGTGATCATCTGTCCACAGCAGGTTTACAAATTTTTTTAACAAGACTGTGTAGGACTATACAGGACACTAAAATACACTACAGGACCAAGAATTTATTTGAGTCCTGTAGGATGGTGTACAAATTTTGTTCAGCTGTTCACCCCTCAGTTATGGCAGGGGTGGATCTAGGAACTTTATTTAGGGGGGGTAGATATCATAATAAATATTGCATAAAACAGTTTTGCATTGTGACCAGGATGTGTATTCTGTATGTAAAAACTTAATATAGTTTGAGATTTGGGGGGGGAATTTCGCCTCCCGTAGATCCACACCTTCTTATGGGTCATTGTCCATATAATTTTGTTATTATTGATGTATTGCCTTTTCGGCATTTTCCATTTTTAGTTTTAGTAGATATTTTAGTCAGTAGTGGACCCAAGAATAGGTCTTTGGGGGACCCGAGACACAGTTATTTCAAATTTCAATTTATTTTCAAAGTTTCGTTACAAATTCCTAATACAATTGAAGTACTGTCCCTGAGCTGCATGGTAGCTCGTCGGGAGAATACTGGTCAAGTTTACATATACTATAATACTTTTTTTCATTATATCTACCTACTTATATATCTTATATAATATCACAAAATGATCATAATATTATTCTTGTCATAAATGTTTTAATCTAATTAATTTTAAGCCACACCTATTATAGATGTGTTATGTTATACTTTTAGAAATTTATATGTTATACTCTTATAAATCTTGTGCTATACTCTTATAAAAAGTTATGTTATACTCTTATAAATGTTATCTTACACTTATATCAATGTTAAGTTCTTATAAAATGTGCATAGTTTCGACTTGAATGTTAAATGGTATCAAATCTATTTTACTTAAATTTAATTTAATCTAGTAGGCACTTATTTGTTTTTAGTTAAGGACATTCACATTCAGACAACACAAACGCTCAAAAGGCAAATCCTCTCAAACAGTACCTCCTGCTCCAGATTAGCCGAGTTCTTATTATGCCATATCTTCACCTATTTAATTTTTTTAATCATGAAATATATGGAAAATGTCTAAAACTCCTTAGGCTTCTGTCTTTTAGTTTAGTGTTTGAACATAATTCTAGCTAGTGCTTTTACTTTTTAGGTACACAGACATTATGGATTTGTATGGATCATTACAATCACATTGAGTACACACTGCTTGGTTGCAAATGATTTTTCATTTAGGTAAGTAATAGAGAAATATTGGTTAATAAGTTCTGTCTCTTTCCACACCCATACTAGGGCCTATTCTTAAAATACATAATGCCATTTAACATAATAATTATATAATCAAAATTAATGCTCAAATGGGTAGCAGTGTTTGGCCTTGTATTACACACACAACTTTTTTTTAATGTATTTTGTTTCTTGAAAATTCTGTACAGAGGGTGGAGGTGGGTCAATTACATAATTTAAGAATAGGCCCAAAGTGTACTTAGGGCAGAGCTTCAAGAGCTAAGCTCCCCCTTAAAAATTTGGTTAGCCCCTGAAATTATATTACATATAAACACATATTTCAGACAGAGTCGACACGAAGGCTTATAGGGGTAGGGGAGGCAACAGCCACCTTTCCTCAGAAACTTTTTGATCTTCTGCAATTTTTTGTAACTCTAACTGTTTCCAAGAAAAGACAAAAAAGGAAAATTTGTACTCTGTAATTTTATTTTGTTTTTTTTTCTGAAAAATGGTTAGAGATAAAAATATTGCAGATCAAAAAATTTCTGAATAAAACAAGGAATTCATTTTACATTTTTAAATCTGCCAATAACTTACTGCAAAAAAGTTCTGGAGAAAAAAGGGGGCATGACCGCGGAAAAAATATCACCCTGTAGTTTTTCCTAATATTTGACATGCTTAATGATGTATGCCTTGTAACAAAACAACAACATGTTCCAGATTTGAGCTAAATATCTCAAAAACTGCACAAGTTATAAATAAAAAGCAAACAAAAAACTAATATTTTAATAACCCATATCTCAAAAACTAAGCATGGTTATACAAAGTTTTTTTTCTTAAAATCACTCAAGATAATCCTCTGAAGTTTGGCGACATACTTTATTAACACCTGTATAAAATACCTACTATTATGAGTCCCCTGGCAGCTTTTTTTTTTGCTTTTTAGTTATCCAACGCAACAATCAACAATGGGATAACATCATTATGTAGCCACCTTTATTATTAAAAAATGGATTGGAGAATGGATATTGTGAAGAATATATGAAAATTACATTACAACATTTGAGCAATTCCACATAAACCTAGAAATTAGAAAATTGAAGGCTGTAAAATTGTGTTCTTATTTTTTTTAAATATTGGTTTTATTAAGGATTATTAGGTGGTACATGTTTAACTATTTTTAAGTTTTCTAAAAATCCACAGTTTTTTGTAATATAAATACCTAGTTTATACATTTAAGAAAAAACATTATATTTGTTAAATATTTTTAGATTTTTTCAAAAAATAAATATTACATTTTTTAAAAAACATTGTTTTTTATTTAAGTATTACATTTTCGAGGTATGCAAATTTTTATGTATGCGGAAAAAGTTTGGATATCTTACAGGTTTACATGACTAAAATTAATATATTTTTGATATCCAAATTCTTTTCGCATACATGAAATTAGCCTGACCTCAAAAATAGCACCTTTACTAAGAAAAAAATCATTTAAAAAGCCCGCCGAGCCCGCCCGCGCATTCTTAATTCTTCCAGTAGCCAAGGGTGGCGCTAGCGTAAACTTGTTGCCGCTTTTGAACCATAGAATTAAGCACTCTTTTATTATTTTTTCTCTATGCTGTGCTCCGACGAACGCCTCGGCGCTTTGCTTTGCCACACAGGGTGAATAAGTTACCTTTCTATGCTCATTAAAAATCTAGATCAACGTTAGGAGTTTTTATCCTTGTCTAAATAGTAAGAAAAAGAGACAACAGAAGATCTAATTATGTTTCTAAATTAAAACGAATGTTAGCTATAAAAGGCAGTTAAAAAGACGGTCCTGTTTTGTAAAATCGCTTTTTTGATTGGGTGCAGCCTACAGGTTGGGTGTGGCCTACCCCGCAGCACACCACTTCCGCTAAGCAAAACGGAGTGTACGCTCTTAAAGTACATTTAATTTAATATTAAAAGTTTTATTGCAAAATTAATATAACAGTGAAAAAACATTTTAAAAGTATTTTTAAACAGTTGCTGTTAAAGCACTTTATTTTAGTACAAAAATATTAAATATTTTACTGTGAAAATAAAATATTTACAAAAAAACTGACAAGTTGATCTTTGCCGTCCTTGCCACTAGATGGCAAATCCTAGTAAACATTTTACAGGTACACTAAGGAATGTCAAGCTTAAGAATGTGACTGAATTTATTTATTTTTAAATTGATGTGGACTGTTCCATAATCTTTGGAAATATCCTCAACTGATATGAAAAGGAATATTAAAGATCCTTCTATAATGATCAAATATTTCTTTCCGTAAATATAAGACATGAGTGACGTAATTTCCTTCCAATATTTACAATAAAAGTAGTTTCTTTGTACTACTAAAAAAATTAATAAAATACAATGCTTTAAAAGTACAGGTTTTTTTAAAAAATATATAAATATATAAATATAAAAGTACATGCTTTTGTGTACAAAGAAGTTTTAAAAAATGCATTACTTTAAAAGTACAGTGTTTTTTGTATTAAAATATATACTTGCTGGTCTGATTCAGGCCGTTTTTCACAATCAATACAAATTAAGTACTTCCTACTTAGTGCCTTGCCGTTATGGGCTGCCGTGAAAGCCAGTACTTAAAAATTACTTTTTTTTGTACTCCATGTTTGCTGGGTAAGGCATATTTTTCAAAAAAACAATTTTTTAAATGAGCTCCCTTCTTCTTCTTTCGAGAGGTCAAAATCGGTGTTAACCTAACTTCTTGTGGAAATCTGGTAACCCTGACAACCCTATATCATAACAACAATAGGTCAGTAACCGTGCGCATACCTTAGTGATCGAATGAAGCCAAAGTTAAAAATGCCATAAAATTCAGAAACCTGCCCCTCTCTTCTGTTTTGGGCTGAAGACGCCTCTGCATATAATAATAACGGTTCTAATAAGGCGCAACAGCATGGCAACTAATTAATTTTGAATTATTAATGACGATTTGTAGGACATTTTATTAATATTATCCATATCTTCCTTAAAACACGAAATCAAAATATTCGGCATACCTTATAGCCAAGCTGACCTAAATTTGTACTTTAGCTCAATGTTTTTTATGTATTTTTTCTTGAAAATGCATTATAAAAGGGAGAAGGGTTCCCACTGTTTATCATAAAGGATAAAAGAAAATTCGTAGAAATATCATAAAGGAAAATGGTATAACAGTCCAATGTCAAAAACGGAATTATTTATAACATAAACATTATCAAAACAATAAATGATCAAAATCGTCAGGTCTAACAAGAATTGGTAATAATCGGAAAATTCACTTTCTAGAAACATTACTTTTTGGCAAATGGTAAATTGCCCCTATTTCGACCTCGCTGAATGAATCCGAATATCCCGGTTGGCACCTCGAAATTTTGACAGGGGCTGAGACATTCAAGATGAAGACCAACTTTTAAATTGCCGCTATAAAGCTCCAAAAAATCGATTCCTTTAAAAACAATTAAAATCGTAAGGTATTATCATAAGAAACTTTCTAGAAAAAGAAAAATTCCAATAACAATTAAATTACCTGAGAAATAAAGGTTTGAAATTTGAAAAACTTGACCTGTTTTTAAAACGCGCTGCCATTGGTTGTGACGTCACGTCTTTGGATCTCGATCCATGCGACCGTTAACCGACATTGAAACAACACGTAAATAATTGATATTGTACTTTTTGAAGCTTTGAACGTGGTGTTCAGTTATTTCCGGACGTAGTTTTCTCTAAATTTTCTTAATTTAGTGTTTTGTGATTCTGTTAAAGACTGAAAATGTTTGATGCGGGGTTTATAAAAGGACAATCAGACAATTTACCTGGAGTTGATATGTTTATGACTGCATTATACATTAAAAATTCGGAGGATTTTTCTCAAGCTGAAGTTTGTGGTGTAAAAGCTCGCAAGTAAGTATAAATACCTAAGTACTGTAAGTACGATAATATAATAATTATATATATATATATGTATATATATATATATATATATATATATATATATATATATATGTATATATATATATGTATATATATATATATATATATATATATATATATATATATATATATATATATATATATATATAACCATACTAATAAGTCTTATTAAATACTCTGCCAATATATGGGCCCCTAAGCTCACACTAGGTACTATAGTTATAGTGTAAGTGCGAGCTAATAAAACTAAAAACTGAAATATATCTTAATCAACTCCAGACTAAATTACCTTTTGTTTGATACCACACAAGCCATGTTATTGACTTAAACTCAAATTTTTGAAATCTACCCCCACCTTTAAAAAAACAAAAACTAAAATGTATTTTGTTTAATTCCGGACTCAATTACCTTTCGTTTGATATCACACATGCCATATTTTTACGTAAACTCTAATTTTTTAAATCTACCCCCACCCTTTTTAACTCCATACTCAATTACCTTTCGTTTGATATCATACACGCCATATTTTCACATAAACTCTAATTTTTTTAATCTTCCCCCACCCTTTTATTTGGCTTGTGTACGGTGGATTTTGTTCATTTTTAAATGGGACCATCTCGACCCAAGGCCCGGCCTAGGTACCAAATTTCATTAAAATCGGCCAAGCGGTATTTGAGTTGTGCGCGTTGGTCGTTACAGATAGACAGACAGACAGACAGACAGACAGACAGACAGACAGACAGACAGACAGACATACAGACAGACAGACAGACGGCGCGACAAAAAAGTTTCAAAATCATCTGAAACGCAAAGATATATAAAAAATTTTGAAATCGGAGCAACTTTTTTTGCTTGAAAATATTAGGATCACCATAGCTCACACTACTATAGTATAGTATATGTGTGAGCTAAAATAAGTATATTAATTAAGTAGGTACCCATCTATTTAAAACACTGTTTAGAATGAGCTCTATAAACACTAGTGCTGATTTATTTTCATTTATACCTATACCCACATAGGTACAGAGTGGTCCAAATTGGACACTTTTGATAGGAAACGCCCATTTCTAGAGGAGATAGAAAAAAACTAACCTACATGTTACGAGCTCGATTTTTGTTACAACATTAATGCCGAAAACCGCACATCGATATCTTAAACTACTTTCAAGATATATATTTTTAATTTGGTGCATTTTCGACCAACCCCCGTAACTTTTTTATTTATGAATATTAGCTCACACTACTACTATACTATAGTTGTGTGAGCTATGGTGATCCTAATTTTTTCGAGAAAAAAAAAGTTGCTCTGATTTCAAAATTTTTTATATATCTTTGCGTTTCAGATGATTTTGAAACTTTTTTGTTGCGCCGTCTGTCTGTCTGTCTGTATATCTGTCTGTAACGACCAACGCGCATAACTCAAAAACCGCTTGCCCGATTTTAATTAAATTTGGTACCTAGGCTGGGTCTTGAGTCGGGATGGTCCCATTTAAAAATTAACGAAATCCATCGATCACAAGCCAAATAAAAGGGTGGGGGTAGATTTCAAAAATTAGAGTTTATGTGAAAATATGGCGTGTGTGATATCAAACGAAAGGTAATTGAGTCTGGAGTTATAAAAAATAAATTTAAGTTAAAAAAAAGGGTGGGGGTAGATTTAAAAAAACAGAGTTTAAGTGAAAATATGTCGTGTGTGATATCAAACGAAAGGTAATTGAGCCTGGAGTTGAATAAAATATATTTCAGATTTTAGTTATATTAGCTCACAGGAACACTATAACTATAGTACTTAGTGTGAGGTTAGGTACCCATATATTCAGAGTATTTTTTATTACTGTAAAAAGATTCCTGAGGCACTTTTTTAAGAGCAATTCAACTGTCAAATTAAATTTTATCTGTCACTTTTAGTTTTTGAGATATTACATAAGGTTTGTATTTTGCTTATGGAATGACCTTGTTTTTATTCAATTTTTGAAATCAGCGCAATTTTTTTTTTAAATGACATGTCACACTTAATATTTTATTTTTTTTATTGTTTTTTGTATTTTTAGATTTTAGTTACCTCTTAACTTTTTTTTTAGTTTGCTGGTTAAGAATTGGTTTAAATTATTTTTAAATTATTTTAAAAAAAATAAGAAGTAATTAAAAAATTAAATATTAAGTGTGAAACATCATTTTAAAGGAAATTTTACGCTAATTTTAAAAATCGAATAAAATAAGGATCAATCCATAAGTAAAATATAAACTTTATGTAATATCTCAAAAACTAAAAGTGACAAATAAACTTTAATTTGACAGTTGAATTGCTCTTAAAAAAGAATGTTTTTACAGAAATAAAAAATATTCATAAATAAAAAAGTTATGAACCGAATGGCCGTTATACTCATAAGGGGCCCGGGATTTTTCTAAGGAGTGATGTCACAGCGGCTGCCGCGCATTTTGCTGTGTTTGAATATACCAGTCAGCGATTCCAACTTTAATTATTTATTGTAAAATAAGTATTGCGATTTAAGGGATGATATTTGGTATAATGCGTTTTCATACAGAAACACACATTTTAGTAAAATAAAAAAAATGGGCAAGTTCCCTAGGTGTACATTCAAAATATATAGTTATATAACCAAAAAATAATATCATTAGTTTTATTTTAATGGCTGCAAAAAAACTCCAAAAACCCCTAGACTCCCTAAAATCTGAAAATGTAATGTTTTTTCAAATTTTCTTAAAAACTAAGCTTCTAAGGAAAAATACTACTACTTTATTGTAGACAATAAAATTCCCTTTTTAACAAGGTATAATTTAATGGGGTTAGACTGATTACAAACTCTCCAACGGCGTCCGTTAATTGAGGAAATTTAAAAAAGCTAAAAAATACAGTTATATGTTTATTCGATTTTTTTTTAAACCAACGTCTACAGGAAAACATGTGTCATAGTTTATTATAGACAATAAAATTTCCTTTAAAATGTTGTATAACATGGTCGGATTTCATAATTAAAACTATAGGGCCGCCGTACGTAAATTAAATCAATTTTAAAATATCAGAAAATAAGCTATTTTTGTTACAAGTTTTATCTAATTTTCTCAGAAACTCAGAAAAAATATATTCCATACTTTATTGTAGACAGTAAAAGTCCCTTTCTAAAAGTGTGAAACTCGGTGGGGTGGTTTGACTCATAACAAACTCTCCAGCGACGTCCGTAAATTGGGGTGATTTAAAAAAATCCTAAAAAAACATGTTTTTCACACGTTTTATCTGAGGGCACGGCAGTGCCTCGCCATTCGCGCTGCCGTAACATCTTTTCCTGAAACATTTCAGCCCGTATTTGACCTATCTAAAACTCTACTTCGGAATGAGCTACGAATCTCAAACTTTGCACAGTCGTAGATCTTCATGGAGTTAATAACCCCTCCATTTCATGGACATCCATAAGGTGGTAAAGTAGTTACGAAATTTCAAAAAACGTCGAAATTGCCACTCACTTACTTATGTATAGATCATTAATATTCTACTGTACTTCCAGACATGCTACAAAGCTGAAATTTGGCAGACTGATAGAAATTATGACCAAACCCCTGGAAAAAAACCCAAAATTCTATTTTACTCCCCTCCCCTATACATGTAATGTTATGTAAAAGTAACATTGTCCACGTCCAGAAATGGCAGACTGATAGGAACTATGACAAAACTATAGGAAAAAATTAAAAAACCCCAAAAATTTATTTTGCTTCCCTCCCCTATAAATGTAAAGTTATGTAAATTAACATTCTCCACTTCCAGGAACGCTAGAAAGCTGAGCTTTGGAAGACTGATAGGAACTATGATAAAACTATAGGAAAAAATTTAAAAACACCAAAATTTTAATTTACTTTACTCCCCTATAAATGTAAAGTTATGTAAAATTAACATTGCCTACTTCCAGGAAGACAACAGAGCTGAGCTTTAGAAGGCTGGTAGGAACTATGATAAAACCATGTGAGAATATAAAAAAAACCTCAACATTTTTAATAAGGCATTGCAAAAGTTTTGAACAACATTCCGCATATTTTACTAGGTACTATAAAACTAAAATATTATCCAAATCCTTTAAAAAAGGAGTAAAATCATAACAAAAACATTTCATGTAAAAAAGGCCAAGTACGCAAAAGTGGTATGCCGTAAAAAGAATTGAGATAAAAGTAAAGCCAAGTTCTCCAATACAAATTTTAAAATGAATGGTTCTTACTAGTTTGGAAATGTCTTTCTCGTGGGCTGCGATAAAAGCCGATGCTGGACAATAGACCGGCATCACTCTAAGGGCGCATTTACACGGGTCGATTTCTAGCCGTGCGGCCAGGCCGCACGGCTAAAATCGCCTGTATAAATGGAAAATCGTCTGCGTCGCATGCGACTAGATCGAATCAGCCAAAAGTAGGGTGCCTCTCGACTTTTGCCGCGCGACCGTAGGTCGCATGCGACGCGTGACTAAAATGGGCCGGGTAAATAATTCATTGTTAGGCGACTCGCAGCGGCGTAATAGTCATTTACGCCCTATTTTGTTTACTATTAAGTATTTGACACATTATTTGGTATCTGAAAATGAAAAATATAATTTGGATCTTCTGAGCTCCATGCTATCAATAAAATATCTGAAACACTTAAAAGTTTGCTTCGAAAAATCCACTGACAAATCCAAAATTCACGATTTTTTCCCATCCATGATCCCAAAATGATCAATTCATCCAGAATTGCTTCATGCACTGTTTGAATTCCACAGCACGTAAAACAGCTGTTCTCCCCAACATTTTCAACAAATATGAACCTTGCGATTTTAGTCGCCCCGTGTAAATGGGGTAGCGACGCGACTTGCCGCACTGCAAGTCGAGGCGATTTATCGCACGGCGAAGGCGAAAATCGACCCATGTAAATCCCGCTTAACAAGTGATCAACCCAGTACACCACTGAAATACGTGGTCCCTACGAACCCAGTACATCACCGAAATAATGTAGTCCCTACTAAACATACCTAAGTAAAACCCCACTATGGTGGTTACGCTTTATAGCTCATAAGGCCAACTCTCTACGGCCTATAAGGTCTATTCCTTATGGCCCCTAGGTCAACTCTCCAGCTAGCATCCCTCTTTTTACATTATTTAATTATTTATGGCAATAACCTCTATTCCTGTTAATCTGTTTTTCTTATATAAAATACAAGTTTGTATAAATGTGGATTCTTTATAACTAATTTTCATATTCCCCTAAATCCCTGAGTCACAAGGGCAATAAATAACAAACCTTGTGACATATATGGTAGAGATACCACTTGTCACAAATATAGTTGTGACAATATAGCTAGCAAATGGTAATTTCCCGCTATTTAACCTCACAGAATCCAAATTTATCGGTTGTCCCCCACCACAAAATGTAGAAAAACCCCTCCAAAACCTGGAGCTTTTAGGTTTTATTCAAATTTCTCGTAAATTGACCTTTTGGTGGAGAACAAAATTCATTTTCCAGCGATATATTGGTCGGTCAATGGCGTCCGTAAAATGAATTATTTAGAAGAAACATGTTCATTATTCTGCCATCCTTAAGCTAAAATGCCGTTAACTACCTATAAAATTTTCCCATTTTTTATCATAAAACCCGGAAAATAATATACAAACGATGCTCCTTGACAACTGTAAGTTATTTGTTTCTTGAAAACCACAAATGCTAAAGAAGATTTGCTTATAAAAATTGATGTAGAATAATGTTGCGATTAAGACGGCACCGAAAAATCAAACTTGTCCAAATGTTGGTTAACGGCATTATAGCTTATGCACGGCAGTATAGGTTTTAAACATTTCCTCAAAAACTATAATTACATTTCTTGGGAAAAATGTGTAGTATACTTTTTGTAGAAAATAAAATTTTCTTTTAAATGCTGCAATATATAATCTGGGGTTTATGTCATATTTAAGACTACTGGGGCGCGCTTATATAAATAAATTTTAAAGAATAAACAAAATAATCAATTTTTCTTACATGTTTTATCTATTTGTTTAAACTAAGCTTCTTAGGAAAAAAACATATTAGTCTACCTTATCCTATCCTACATACCTTTGCTTTGAAAAACATTTAACAAAAACGGGTTTTTTAACAGATCTCACATTATGTGATTCCCTGTTTGAAAGGAAATTTCATTATTTTATCTTATTTTCAACAGAAATTGATATAATATACTTACTTTAAATTACGGACGTCACTGGAGCGATAATTATAAAATAGACGAGTTTTCTACCCCGAAGGGAGGAAAACTTCGTATTTTAGGTCTTGCGAAAGCTTGACCTTTCGGAGACTACACTATGCCTACTTGAGTGAATGTGCTGCTTACCTAATAGTGGGTTTACACATGCATGAATTTAGTGGCGCCAGTGTTCGCGCCAGTTCTATTTGCACGCCAGTAAAGGTTTACACTATTGTGCGAAAAGTAAAAAGACTGGCAAGCCAGTTTCATTTTTAAAGTGTACACGATACGCGATATGTCGGCTGAACTCTCAGAAGCCTGCAAAATAGTCGCTAAACTTTTATTGAAAAAAAAATAAAAGAGATTCAGAAAAAGGAACAACGAAAAGGCCGTATCTGGGTTAAAGCATGGATTGCTCGTCGATCTACTTTGGGTGCTTCCGAAAAACTTTTAGGAGAACTTGCAGCAGAAGATCGTGCGAGCTATAAAAACCATCTTCGAATGACAAAGCAACATATTTTGATATTCTTCTAGAGTGTGTGACGCCACGAATTATAAAAATGGATACCCACATGAGAGATGCGTTAACCCCAAAATTGAAATGGGAAGTGACATTAAAATATCTTGCAACAGGAGATTCTTTTGCATCATTGCAATTTATTTATTGTGTACCAAAATGTACAATTCCAAAATTTATCCCTGAAGTTAGCCAGGCCACACATTCATAGCCTTCAAGAAACTGTATGGTCAGTTCTGCTGACCACTTTTTTTTAGCCATAATAAGCTATAAAAACAACAATAAGCAAAATTTTGAAGCTCAAACACAATGAAAATTAAAAATAATGTAAAATAATGAACTTAAAACTGGCGAGCTGCACGTCCGCACTTGTTTACACATGAAAATTTTCTTTTTCTGCGCGCATGCGTCACGACTGGCGCCAGCAAATTCAGTCAGCTGCAGACTTTTTTGATACATGCATGCAAAAAAATAACTTGTGTGCAAGTCGGTGTTTACACTTGCAAATTTAACTTACTGGCGCGCCAGTTTTTATTGGCGCCAGCAAATCCATGCATGTGTAAACTCTCCTTAAGGTTCAGATGTGACCGCATGCACCTAGGGTCACTGCATCCTGGAAGCCTGGCGTCTCCCAGGGGTAGCGACACGAGTGTCAAAACCGTACTCAAAATTCCATAGACGTTCGTAAAAAATACTCATTTTTATACAGTCTGAGAAAAAAAAATGTTTTAAGAAAACTTAAAAAGAACTCGTTTTTATACAGCTTAAGAAATAAAAAATATTTATTGTAGGTATATTTATTGTTAAAAATCATTTTCTTTTAAATATTATTTGTGTATAAAAATAATACGTAATAAATAAACAAACAGGACAGAAATACATTTGTATGTTAAATGTTTATGAATAGTATTATAATATATCAAGGAATAAAATGAAGCTTTTATCACGAAGTTTATATGCTATTTTTCGCACTGTTTAGTTTATTTTCCAAGTTTTTTCCCATTTTTTGGGTGTTTTTAGGTTTTGCGGTTTTTTAGCTCACACATATACTATACTATAGTAGTGTGAGCTATGGTGATCCTAATTTTTTCGAGAAAAAAAAAGTTGCTCCGATTTCAAAATTTTTTATATATCTTTGCGTTTCAGATGATTTTGAAACTTTTTTGTTGCGCTGTCTGTCTGTCTGTCTGTCTGTATGTCTGTCTGTCTGTCTGTCTGTCTGTAACGACCAACGCGCATAACTCAAAAACCGCTTGGCCGATTTCAATGAAATTTGGTACCTAGGCTGAGTCTTGGGTCGAGATGGTCCCATTTAAAAATGAACAAAATCCACCGAACAAAAACCAAATAAAAGGGTGGGGATAGATTTCAAAAATTAGAGTTTATGTGAAAATATGGCGTGTGTGATATCAAACGAAAGGTAATTGAGTCTGAAGTTAAACAAAATACATTTTAATTTATTTTAAAAAAAGGGTGGGGGTATATTTCAAAAATTAGAGTTTAAGTGAAAATATGGCGTGTGTGATATCAAACGAAAGGTAATTAAGTCCGGAGTTCAACAAAATACATTTTACTTTTAAAAAAGGGTGGGGGTAAATTTTTAAAAGTAGTGTTTATGTGGAAATATGGCGTGTGTGATATCAAACGAAAGGTAATTGAGTCTGGAGTTAAACAAAATACATTTTAGTTTTTGTTTTTTTTAAGGGTGGGAGTGGATTTCAAAAATTTGAGTTTAAGTCAAAACATGGCTTGTGTGGTATCAAACAAAAGGTAATTTAGTGTGGAGTTGAATAAAATATATTTCAGTTTTTAGTTATATTAGCTCACACGTACACTATAACTATAGTACCTAGTGTGAGCTTAGGGGCCCATATATTGGCAGAGTATTTTAATACCTTTTTATAGTTTTCGTAAGGTTTGGCTTTAATTACTTATAATTTTATAGTACATTTCATATAAATATAAAATATTATTGTTCGAAAGCATAAACTTCGAAAATCATTTTCTTCAAACCGAAAATTGTTCGAAACAAATTTCCGTTCAAAAAAAATGTTTTTGAACAAGTTTCCATTAGAAGAAATTGTTTTCATAAAAATTTCCGTTCGAAGAAAATGTTTTCGAACAAAGTTTTGCGACCCGTCGTGTTGCTGCCCAAAAAAATACCAACCTTATTGGATGTTGATTTTTTAAAACTTTTCTATGACTTTGTGTGTGTGTACCTGTGTGTCTCTTACTTTGTTTTGCAATCATTACAGTGTAGCTACTTTCGATCTTTGTTTGGACCTTTTGTTTTTCAATCTTTTGTATTTTCGACCTTTTGTACTTTCGAATTTTTGTATTTTCGACTTTTTGTACTTTCGACCTTTTCTTCGCCGCCCGTTTTTTTTTGAACACTAATAAAAATAGTAGTAGGTATATTATAAACCTAGGCCGTACAGTGTTTACTTTTAATCCCACGGCGGGAATTTTCATGCCCGACCGGAAGTAGGGCTATAATTTGCTAAGTGACTAAAAGGGACTTTAATGCCAAGGTTTATTTTTATATACTAAAAATAATAATAATCATAAACTAAATACATAGGTATTAAACCACTTACCGTACTGTAGTATTAGCATGTCAACCCCCCGTATATAATAAAACAGTGGGCAGTGATAGTTGCCATGGCATAACATTAAACAGGAGTCAGTAAGATGCTAACAAACAATGTGGAAATACTCTGCCAATCTATGGGCACCTAAGCTCACACTATAGGTACTATAGTTATAGTGTACGTGTGAGCTAATATAACTAAAAACTGAAATATATTTTATTGAACTCCAGACTCAATTACCTTTTGTTTGATACCACACAAGCCATGTTTTGACTTAAACTATAATTTTTCAAATCTACCCCCACTTTTTTTTAAACTAAAATGTATTTTGTTTAACTCCAGACTCAATTACCTTTCGTTTGATATCACACACGCCATATTTCCACAAAAACACTAATTTTTTAAATTTACCCCCACCCTTTTTTTAAAGTAAAATGTATTTTATTTAACTCCAGACGCAATTACCTTTCGTTTGATATCACACACGCCATATTTTTACATAAACTCTAATTTTTGAAATATACCCCCACCCTTTTATTTGGCTTGTGTTTGGTGGATTTTGTTCATTTTTAAATGGGACCATCTCGACCCAAAACCCAGCGTGGGTACCAAATTTCATTAAAATCGGGCAAGCGGTTTTTGAGTTATCCGCGTTGGTCGTTACAGACAGACAGACAGACAGACAGACAGACAGACAGACAGACAGACAGACATACAGACAGACAGACAGACAGACAGACAGACAGACAGACAGACAGACAGACAGACAGACAGACAGACAGACAGACAGACAGACAGACAGACAGACAGACAGACAGACAGACAGACAGACAGACAGACAGACAGACAGACAGACAGACAGACAGACAGACAGACAGACAGACAGACAGACAGACAGACAGACAGACAGACAGACAGACAGACAGACAGACAGACAGACAGACAGACAGACAGACAGACAGACAGACAGACAGACAGACAGACAGACAGACAGACAGACAGACAGACAGACAGACAGACAGACAGACAGACAGACAGACAGACAGACAGACAGACAGACAGACAGACAGACAGACAGACAGACAGACAGACAGACAGACAGACAGACAGACAGACAGACAGACAGACAGACAGACAGACAGACAGACAGACAGACAGACAGACAGACAGACAGACAGACAGACAGACAGACAGACAGACAGACAGACAGACAGACAGACAGACAGACAGACAGACAGACAGACAGACAGACAGACAGACAGACAGACAGACAGACAGACAGACAGACAGACAGACAGACAGACAGACAGACAGACAGACAGACAGACAGACAGACAGACAGACAGACAGACAGACAGACAGACAGACAGACAGACAGACAGACAGACAGACAGACAGACAGACAGACAGACAGACAGACAGACAGACAGACAGACAGACAGACAGACAGACAGACAGACAGACAGACAGACAGACAGACAGACAGACAGACAGACAGACAGACAGACAGACAGACAGACAGACAGACAGACAGACAGACAGACAGACAGACAGACAGACAGACAGACAGACAGACAGACAGACAGACAGACAGACAGACAGACAGACAGACAGACAGACAGACAGACAGACAGACAGACAGACAGACAGACAGACAGACAGACAGACAGACAGACAGACAGACAGACAGACAGACAGACAGACAGACAGACGGCGCAACAAAAAAGTTTCAAAATCATCTGAAACGCAAAGATATATAAAAATTTTTGAAATCGGAGCAACTTTTTTTTTCTCGAAAAAATTAGGATCACTATACTGCCGTCCTAAGCGTAACCCCCGTATTTGAATTTTATATGAAATGGAGTAAATCGCGTTTGAATGTTTGAAAATACATAGTGCCTTATGGAAAAAAGAAAATTTTAAGTGACCTTTTAAATACTTTTTGTAGTTTTTCGATTGGTTACATTAGTATAAACAATAGAGTATATTATTATAATTTGTCTTAACCAACAATCGCATTTTTGGATTTTTTTCAAATACGGGGGTTAGGCTTAGGACGGCAGTATAGCTTACACTACTATAGTATAGTAGTAGTGTGAGCTAAAAATAATATTTATTACATAACAAACTAAATAAGTTTAGTCGAGAAAAAGTTCGAATTACATTTCTCGAAGATGGGAAAAACAAGGGCCCAAAGAATAAAGCATATTCTTACTTTGAGATGGGCATGAAAAAGGCCACCGAAGAAAGCAGCTTTCAGTACCGAAAATGATGCAATAAACAGAATTTCGAAAAAAGGACACAATAAGAATCAAGACGAACCAAGTCATCAGCAAAGTCCAGTAAGCTTACGGCAAGCTGGAAGCAACAAAATAACCGTTATCGTGTATATATCTTGATTCCTTTTTGTTTTTTGTATTATGATAAAAGAAAATAATCCAAAACCTATATTTTGTCTTTATGGTTTTAAAGAAATTACTTTTAATCACTGGGGACAAGAAATACTACCTTAGCCCATGAAAAAAGGGATTAAACGTACACTTTTATTTACTATATTTTAGAATATATATAAAACATGCAAACTATATTTTTGGTTTCTTGCGCTGTGTGAGTCCTAACACTGGGTCCTAATAAATATTGAAATCACAAAAAAACTTAGTTTTTTTAGGTTTATTTATTTGGACAGTCAAATTTATATACCGGGTGTGACGGACAGTTCTTTACGTTTAATTTTTTTGAACATAAAAAAAGCTACGCTCCTGACAGTGTCAGATTTGCGTTTTTCGTAAATGAGGTTATGTTTGGTGTCGCTACCCCTGGAGACGCCAGGCCTCCAGGATGCAGTGACCCTACTTGCACCTAGCCGAGCTCCCCTCTTCGTGACATGCATGCCGGAAGGGACCCGAGCGCGTCGCGGTCGGGTTGCTTCTCAGTACCACGACGAAACAAAAGATGGCGCAAGGCATTACTCAACACGAGTCGTTAAATACCGAGATGAATTCCATCAAAGGAGCATGCGCCAAAATTAACGTCAAAATGTCTAATTTAAATTATTGGCGCGAATACCGTGATTGGTGCGAGATCGAAGAGCTTAACGTATAATAAAAAATTCAAGGTATAAAATAATGGTCAATTCTAATTTTTAGGTATGATTTTATGTCGGTACCGGGTGGTTTTTTATAACCGGAGCACTCAGCAACTTTATCATTGAAATTAAATTGAGATTTTTTTGGTTAATTATGACAACTTTAAAAGCAAACATATTTTTTTTCTATCCGTCACCATGTACATAGTGACCCAAATTCGATGTTTTGGGGGGTTTCGGGTATTTCTAGAGGGGCTAAAAAAACTGATCCCCCTTTGCGACATTCAAATTTTAAAAGAAGCTTAAAGGTGAAAATCGCATTTTGATATAGCAAGCCGTTTTTAAACTACGGGGTGTTTTTAAAAAGTCTGCATTTTGGGAAGTGGTCTATAACTTGTTTATTTATTAATATTTTTTATTTCTGTGAAAACATTCTTAAGACAGTTTTTTAAGAGGAATTCAACTGTAAAATTAAATTTTATTTGTCACGTTTAGTTTTTGAGATATCACATAAAATTAATTTTTCTTTATGGGAGGATCCCTTTATTTCTTTATATTTTTGTATTTTTTTATGTTTACCACATATTTTAGTTTGCTTAATGGGTTTAAAATATTTTAATATTATAAAATTATAAAAACAAATAAACAAAAGACAAAACTAAAAATTCAAGATGTCAGAACAAAGCGTGGATCAACATGCGGAAGTGATCACTATTTTCTGGATACCAAAATTCTCTTTCCTTATCAAGGCCGAAGCCTTCATCAACAAAATCTTGATGATACAGTGAATGAGGAAATTGATCACTGTCAATATAATCTACTAAGCCTAGAACATGACAGCGTAAAAAACTTATACAAAAAGAGACTGAACGAAAAACTTAATTCAAGTTCAGGTGAAACCCCAGATGAGGAATACGAATGTATCACATTAAGCATCCATCAAGCTGCAAAAGAAGCACTAGGATTAGTGGAAGAAACTCCTAAAAGAACAAAACCATACTGGTGGGATGCTGAGATTGAAAGTGAAATAGAGGAAAAAAGGAAATTATATCACACATACTTATCCCAAAAGACAGATAGAACCAGAGAAGAATACAAAATCGCGCAATCAAAGGTGAGAAGAATGATCAGTGATAAGAAAAATCAATCATGGCTGCAAAAGTGCCAGAAAATAGATTCTTACTTAGGAGGTAAGAGAAGTACCGAAAGCTGGAAAACTATAAGATCGATCAAAAAAGAAACATGCAGAGATATTATTTCACCAATACCAGACAAAGAATGGGATGAGCATTTTAAAAAACTTTTAACTGAAGATAGAGCAGAATTCAAGGAAGACGAAAGAGACAATATCATTAGAACCAGTACCCCTCACAATATCTGAGGTCAAAAACGTGTGCAAAACCTTAAAAAGCGGTAAATCTGCCGGACCCGGAAATATCCCAGCTGAACTTATTAAATATGGCACTGAAGAATTGTTTTGGAGATTACGGAATCTTTTCCAAAGATATTTAAATGGAGCTGTAGTACCAACTAAGTGGAAAACGTCATATATATCCACAATACACAAAAAAGGAAGGAAATATATATGTGACAATTATAGAGGTATATCTGTAACTAGTACGCTAAGCAGAATATATGGCAAAATAATAAGAAATAAAGTGGAGAGCGAATATAAAGATATGGAGGCAGAAGAACAAGCTGGTTTCAGGGCGGGTAGATCGACTTCAGATCACCTCTTTTGTATAACCCAAGTTATTGAAAAGAAAATGGCATACGGACAAGAGCTCCATCTGCTTTACGTAGATTTGCAGAAGGCATATGATAGTATACCACTAAATCTACTTTGGAAAGCGTTGGAAAAGACAAACATAAGCGTACAACTAATTAAGGCCAACAAAGAGTTATACCGCAATAGTAAGGCAAAAGTTAAAATAAAAGCAAAACTAACCAAAGGCTTTCAAGTAAATAAAGGTCTTAAACAAGGTTGCTGTATCTCGCCTATGCCTTTCAAGATATATTTGGAACAGGTCCTTATAGTCTGGAAGAGAAAATGCCAAAACATGGGAATTCCGTTGGATGAAACCACCTTGTATACTTTATGTTTCGCCGATGATCAGATAGTGGTGGCTCAGGATTATGACGACCTCGAATATATGACACGAAAACTAATAGAAGAGTACAATAAGTGGGGACTAGAGGTTAATATCAATAAGACAGAGTATATGTGTATTGGTGGAACGAAACAGGATCTAATCTTAAATACTGGGCAGCGAATTCAGTCCTGTGATGAGTATAAATAGGTACTTGGCTCTAAAAATTACAGCTGACGGAACACTAGACAAAGCTATAAAAGATAGAAACGTACAAGGAAGAAAAGCAATAACTTTATTAAATGGAATAATTTGGGACCAGAGTATATCAAAACATAACAAAAAGCTTATATATAACACCATTGTTAAAAGTATTATTACATACGGCTCAGAAGTATGGCCAATCAAAGATAGAACAGAAAAAATGCTTTCCGCTACGGAGATGGACTATTGGAGAAGAGCAGCAGGGAAATAAAAAAGAGAAAGAGTTACCAATCAAAGAATAGGAGAAATTATGACAGTGGGTGAACGTACTCTAGTGGATGATATAAGAACCAAACAACTGGTGTGGTACGGACATGTACAAAGAATGGATGATGGAAGACTACCTAAACAAATATTACAATGGAAACCAACTGGCCGAAGAAAACGAGGAAGGCCGAGGAGAAGCTGGAGAGAAGGAATAGATAGTGAAATAAGAATAAGAGGCCTAGATGATGAATTATGGGCAAACAGAAACGAGTGGAGATTGGGTATCGGAAGACGTAGAACGTTGTGAAACCGATAAATATATATATATAAAATTATAAAAATAAAAAAATAATAGAGGTGATTCAAAAATAAAAATAAAGAAAACAATAAAAAAATAAAATATTGAGTGTGATAC
Organism: Aspidapion aeneum; assembly: GCA_963576565.1. Taxonomy (NCBI): domain Eukaryota; kingdom Metazoa; phylum Arthropoda; class Insecta; order Coleoptera; family Brentidae; genus Aspidapion; species Aspidapion aeneum. The sequence goes on from OY755040.1 coordinate 92,340,591, forward strand.
ATCATTTTAAAGGAAATTTTAAGCTGATTTTAAAAATCGAATAAAAAGAGTTATTCTGTAAGAAAAATAACAACTTTATGCAATATTTTAAAAACCAAAACAGATAAATAAAAACCGTTTACATCTGTCAATTCTTCAAGAAAAGATCTATAAGAAAGCTATTTACACAAAAGCAAAACACAGACAAAAACACTCCGTAGCTTAAAAACGGCTTGCTATATCTAAATGTGGTTTTCACCTTTAGGCTTCTCTTAAAATTTAAGCGTCGCAAAGGGGGCTCAGTTTTTTTCTATTTCCCCTAGAAATACCCGACACCACAAAAAAACAACGAATTTGGGACACCCTGTAGAGGGTGTGACAATGAAGTCGATTTTTTGAGAGGGAACACCCTGTATATTTTTGCATTTTAAGACTCGTCTTTTCTTTTTGATTTCAAAAATTTACAATATCTATGTGCTGCGATTAATATTTTTTGAGGTATATGCAGTATTTCTTCTATATTGCATTTCACGTTTATTTTGTTTTGCCATGGGAGTATTGACAAATTTAAATGCGCTAAATCTTAAAAAATGTTTATCGTAGCATAGACATACAGTAGAACCCCGATGACAGTGTTTATTCAAATTAAATTGGGCACTAAATAATTTGTCACACAACTTGCACGTCACCGGCATTTTCACAGCACAAAAACGACGAATTTTCATCAAAAAGAACTGGGAATTATTAAAGTTTTGCTGTATAAAACCATACTGAAATATCTCTCAGTTGATTGGTTGGCAGAAGTGACAGATCAACGCTTGCGCACGTCTTGGAATTCATCTCGGTATTTAACGACTCGTATTACTCAGGTCAACCCTTCGCAAGACCTAAAATACGAAGTTTTCCTCCCTTCGGTGTAGAAAACTCGTCTATTTTATGTCTGTGCTTCGGCTTGACCTTTCGGGGAGGTGTTTGTATTCTCCAATCGTTTCTGATTGTTTCTGAAACGATTGGAGAATACAAACATCAAGATACCAAGATAATAGAAATAACAATAAGATGTGGTGGACAGAAGAAATACAGGAAACGGTCAAGGAGAAAAAACGCACATACTTGAAATGGCTCAGTACTAAAGAGCAAAGAGACCTAGAAATCTACAGAGATACCAGAAGACAGCTAAGAAATTTGATACGCACAGACAAGAATGAAATGTTCGAGGCAAATGCCAAGATATAAATACACACGTAGGAGGTAGGCAGAGTTCTGAAGTATGGAAATTCATTTCTACAGTAAAAAATCCAACAAAAGAAAGAGTAAACATCCAGATCATCAAACCAGAACAATGGACAGAACACTATAAGGGAATGCTGCAGGAGACGAGACCCTAATATCTGGCAGGCTCTCCGAGGAGAGACATACAAGTACATGGAGAGGAAGTAATCATCGAAAAAGAAATGATAAAGAATAGTATTAAAAAGCTTAAATCAGGAAAAGCTAGCGGACCTGGGGGAATATATGCTGAAATGCTTAAATATGGATCAGAGAAACTACTCGAAAATCTCACATATATTATCAGTCAATGCATAAACGGACATCAAGTACCTGATGATTGGAAAATTGCATTCATATCCTCAATACATAAAAAAGGAACCAAGCTGGATTGCAACAATTACATAGGAATTTCAGTAACCATTAAGTAGATTGTACGGTCAAAATCTAAAATTAAAATTGGAAATCGACTTTCAAAAGAATTCCCGGTAACGAAAGTCTTAAGACAGGGATGTTGTATCTCTCTAACTCTTTTTAAAATATATATCGCAGTAGCTCAAAAAAACTGGAAACGCAAAGTACACGACATGGGAATACAACTTAACGACCGATTTACCATATACACACTACAGTTTGCTGACGACCAAGTAATTGTAGCTCATAATAAGGGAATAAGACATGGAGTATATGATGAGAAAGTTAACGGAAGAATACCAAAAGTGGGGACTAACAGTGAACGTGGGCAAGACACAGTACTTATGTATTGGAAACGAATCCAGTGAGTTAGAACTAGACAATGGACAAACAATATCTCCATGCAATGAGTATGTATACTTGGGTGTCACATTTGATAAGACAGGAACAGACTGTAAAGAATTGGAAAAAAGAATAGTAAAAGCAAAAAAGGTTATTGGATGTCTTAACAGTATTTTATGGAGCAGAGAGATAAGAAAGAATGTAAAATTTAACATATATGAAACAATGGTAAAAAGCACGCTGTTGTATGGAATAGAGACTTGTCGCGTAACAGAAAAATACAAAACAAAAATGGAAAGTGTCGAAATGGATGCAATAAGAAGATCAATGAGAATATCTAGATTAGATCACATAAGAAATGAGATCATAAAAGAAAGAATGGGAATCGAGGGAAGCATAACGGATGACATCACTAAAAGGCAATTGATATGGTACGGCCAAGTACAACGGATAAACGACGAAAGATTACCAAAACAGGTCCTAGAGTGGCAACCAGTAGGGCGCAGAAAAAGAGGACGTCCTAAACTAACAGTCAATCCAAAGATCAATGAGTCAAAAGAATCTGACAGAAGATGATTGCCAGGATCGTATTTAAATTTTTTTATTCAATACAAATAACTCAGATACTTAACAATATCTTGGGCTTTTGCCGCAGGTGGATAAATTTTATTTTGGTTACACCAATTTATAAATTCTCTTCAAGCGGAGCGGTAAGTTTTTAAGGTAGATTCACGCCACGCCGATTGCAGTAAATTTATATCATCCTGGTTCCATGCCTCCAAATAAAAGTCCTGGACATTCGGAGGATGTTGATTGGTGGAGAGATCCACTAGATTCTCTTGCAGATTTTTTATTTGAAACGACGCATGCTCTCTGCTTTATGTCCGCTCGCCAGAAAACTTTTGTCCATCGAGGCAATCAGAATAAACGTCCCTTGTGATATTTTGAGATGCTGCACACTCTTGGGATTAAAGCCGGCGGAGGAAATAACCATCCCAGGCGACAATTCCAAACTTGATTGAACGCATTTATAAAACCCGTAATTCGGGACTACCGCTGAGTAATTTGTTGCAAACAAGTACAGATCTGGAATTCCCCATTTCAGAAAAATTTTGTTCACTACATGTACTGAGAGGTGCCAGTCTGGTAATTTCTTGTTACGTGATAGACGGTCCGCAATATCGTTGTATTTCCCGGGTACATAAAAGGGATTTAGACGAATCTGGTTGTCCATTTTGAGTAAAATCTGTGATTTCGTTCCTCCCTACTTTTTCATATATGCTATCACTGTTTTGTTGTCGGACTGTAGTACTATTGAGTGATTTTGAAGAATTTTGAGATTCTTTTTCAGTACAATCCAAACGACCCATAGTTCTTTTAAATTGGAATGCCAGTTCTGCTGGTGGACTCTTAAGGTTCCCGAAAACTACGCGTCGTTGAGATTTGCTCCCAGCTTATCTGAGAAGCGTCGGTTACTAGGAAAAACTTGGGATTTTGATGAAATATTATTCCTTTTCCCGTTACATTTTGTTTCCAGCCACGGCAGTTTTGGTGAGCTTTCAACGGCAAACGAATCTTTTTGTTTGGTCTTCGTTTGAGAAGAAAAATAACTAAATTAGGGACTAAACGTAAGTTGTTACTTCCTAGAGATTAAACGTAAGTATTTATTTACTAGAGGATTAACACGATCACTTTACTTCCTAAAACTAGGAACTAAAGTGATTTCTTTAGTCCCTAAAGTGTAAAATTTAAAATCCTTGCATTTGATGCACATGCGTATTAGTCCAATAACCACGGTAATTGTTAATGCATGAGGCAAACATACTTTCTTGCGGTCCTTAAGAAAAAATGTCCTGATTGGTTGCTTTCAAACACATCTACACATTATTTCCATATAGTACGTATTATTCTTCCACAGTACCTTACGATGCATGATGCAAACATATTGGAAATAGCAATATCAATTAAGATAAAATGTCCTAATTGGTTATACTTTTAAAACATGCATATTGTTTTATTTATGTATTCGCTACGTCAAGTTATCAGCTTAAAGTGAACAAAAATTTTATTTATGTAAATTTGGTATCCATAAATTTTTGGTATGTTTATTTCTGAATGACTGCATCAACCGCCACTTACTGTGTAAATGGGTAACGAGAGTATTGCAATATTACGTATATGATTTTATGCAGTTTATATTTAAGAAAAAGAAAAGTTAAAACTAGAAATTATAAACTAAAAAGGAATGTGGGCGGATACGCAACATGAGTAATTATAGAAGTGAATATGTGACAACTTCCATGCACAAGAAAACTGATCAGGTATGTATAGTTTTCCTACATTGTTTATATAGGATCCGTTAAATCTAAATAAATAATAATTTAATAATATTTAATTTAATAATTAATAATTTTTAATTTTTCAACATTCAATCTTGAATTTTTCAACCTTTCGATATGGTAGTACCACTGCAAGAGCAGCCACTTGCTAGCTTGCTTCACTTTCTCAGACAAGCTACATGCGCTAGGAATGTAAAAATAACGGAAAGGGGAGCCCCCCCAGAACGTGCCACTCCCCCATAACTTGCCATTGCCCTTTCTAAAACTAAGCAATATAATATAAATAATATTGTTAGAGAGAGGATTATGGTTTCTAGCTCCAGACCCCCCAGCCCCCCTAAGCTAGATGGCAAATTACGCTGATGCCACTAGATCTATTACTATTAAATTAAATAGGATTATATTTCTTTAATTTTGGATACTAATCAAACGAAAACATTCTCGCTTGGAACAGAATGCAAAAAAAAATAGCGTAAGTCCTAAATATAATACCTGGCCAAATAAATTCTTATACTGTGCGAAAATGTGAAGTTTCTACAGAAAAGTCAAACGAGAGATACAGGGCGCTAGCTAAACTATAAAACAAAATATACAATCAAAATTCGACCCTGGCATAAGCTCCGCCTTTATTTAGAAAAAGGTCTAAAATATCATCAAAAAATTGAGCTTGCAAGGGTTTGGGCCTTTCCACTTTTTCTGGTGCATTTTTTTTAAAAAGGCTGTTTTAATACAGAGAAAAAACTTAAAAGCAGGGCGGTTGATTTATCCGAACTCGATACGACGCATATTTCTGACCGAAATAATGCCTTGAAAAACACTAAAAAAAATGAGCTTTTTTAAATCTATTTTTAATTTATCGCCCTACAGTTTCCTTTTGACTATATAATTAAACAAAAAAAAAATAAATTGGTTTAACCCATTCTTTAAAAAAGTGGAAAGGGCCGAACCCTTGCAAATCCATACGGACTGTGGCCTCTTAAGAGTACCTTCTTCAAAATGTTATTAAAATGTTTTTTTCTGAAAAAAAATTTTCACAGTAAAATATTTAATTTTTTTGTACTAAAATAAAGTGCTTTAAAAGCAACTGCGTAAATATACTTTTAAAATGTTTTTTTGCCATTAACCCTGGCTGCACTGGTTCAAAAATAAACTATAACTTTTCGTTGTATTAATAATAAAGTACTAAAATGATGTCCTTTTTTGTACTGGTAAACTTAAAATAAAAATAATGCATATCGTTGCCGATGCCAGCAGTTGCTAGCAGTTAAAGTACAATATTAGTAAAGTACCAGCAAGTCAATGTTTGCTGGGTAATTCTCTCGAAAGATTATGCAAAAAAAATTACGACCACACTAGTTTTATTTCTTACACATTTTTTCGTAAAATAACATAGGATTATCAGAATATATTTTTAATTTTAGTTCTTTAAAATGCAGATAAAATTACATTATTTACACTATAAACCACACACTTTTGGCTTATTTACCAACCATTCTTTAACCAACTTTGACGTGTGCTTTGGGTCATTGTCATGTTGAAAAACCCATCTTAAGCTCATGGTCTTCTTATCCCAGCAAACACCGTCTGATCTAAACAATTTAAAACGACTTTCGTCTGAAAATAGCACTGTTTTCCATTTTTCGTAAGACCAGTTGACATACTCTCTTGCAAATTTCAATCTTGCTTCTCTGTTTTTTCTAGAAATAGAGGGTTTCTTTGCCGATTTTCTTCCATATATACCAGCTTCCTTTAGCGTACGTTTTATGGTGTTGACAGATATTGAAACACCTCCTAGCTGTTGTTTAATGCGAGAAGCATTAATGAATGGATCTTCAATTACCAGCCTTTTTACATTTTTATCAAATACAGCATCAGTTTTTCTCCTCTATCACTTTTGGGTATTCCTTCCAAAGTGCCTCTTTTGTTATAATTAGAAATAGTTCTAGAAACAATTTATTTGATAAAGTTTAGATCTTTCGCAATTTTGTTTTGTTTTCCAAAATTATTTGTTTCACTTGAAGTGACAAATGCACACCTCTTGTTAATATTTAAACTTTAAAACACACTACAACCAGACTGAAAAGCACGAACACAAATGATAAAAAATTAAATATTCATTTTGGTTGCTCTACATATGACCTACCCAAAAACCAAAAAAATTATCAGTAAAGAATGCAGTCTCACAAAATAAACAAAAATCTTATATTTTTTTGTGTCAAGAGCCACTACTTACTTATTTATATATAAATTCCAAAATACTATTTGCTAAAATGGGTTCTTTTAAATTTTTTAAAAAGGTGCTCTACATATGGGCGATAGTGTATATATATATATATATATATATATATATATATATCTATATATCTATATATTGATGCACGCGCCGTTGTCACCTCAGCGTTAAGGATATGACGACCTGACCTCACCTATTTCTAGTGGTGTCACCACATATATAGGTACATATATGAGATGAGGGGTAAAGATTTTTTTTTAAAATATTTGATGAATACGTGGTACGTTCGGACCTCAGGCCAATATACAACCTTTGGATATGTGCTATGTCCTGCCACTTCAGGCACTGTTGCCGGTTTTATTGAGGTGATAACGTATGGCGTATATCTACCCTAACCTATAAGCAACTTATTAGCTTTATCTGACTAAATTTATATATTACATACAAAGTAACAACGTTTTACTTTTATTTAGGGACACTTTAGGAAATATTACAACTTTAAAACGTTGCAAAAGTTTGTAAGACAAGATTAATGGTGGCAACGTACTGTCTTTATATAAAAAACCGTACCTTTATACTTTCATTTTAGAAAAACGGGCTGTTATTTTTTTTGAAATACTCATTTTGAGGCTTGTGATCTCAGAAATGTTGCATAGCTTGAAAGTCCTAAATACAATTTTTGTTGGGAAATGGTTTACTTACTGTCAAAAATTCTACACATAGATCCGATAAACAAATAAAAGGGAAGTGTCAAAAATACAGTTTTTGGAATGCTAATAAATTTAATAGTTTAAATTAATTTGTATATTTTTTGGTTTGCAATGATTATAACATGATGGAATTGACAGAATTTTGAATATTTTTTAATTTATCCGTGAAAGTAAATTGAATAAAAAAGGAGTTGTAATAGTTAGTTAAGCCGTTTAAAACAGAAAAAAACATATGCAGGATATTGTGTTTGCCCACGCCACAGCCCAACGCGCATATTATTAATCTAGTAATAACCACCAGCAACCAAAAGGCTCAAATGTCACGTGATGTCAGAATTTGTAAATTACATTCTTTATCATTTAATTTCCAAGAAAGTCATAATAAAATTATAATTTTTATTTGCTATCTTGCAAATGCATCACCCTGTATATACACCTTATTATTAATATTTTCCTGCACCTTGTGAGAGGTTAATGTAATGAAAAATTTGCATAGTTTCCTATTATCCTGCTTTGCAAAATTGCCAAATCTTGACAGCAACTTTCTTCAGTTTAAAGTATTTGTAGTTACATATTTTTTCAAAACGAATTTCTCTGAGTTCGTTTTAGGTTATTTAAATTTGTACCAAAGTATTAAATTCCTATTTAAGTATACTAATAATTTCCGAGTTGGCCCAGGATTACTTATACGTAATCCTGGTTCAACTCGTATTATTAGTGCACTCCAACAGGAATTTAAAACCAATATAACTCAAAAACGACCTATAGTTCAAAAGATAATATGAAAAATATTATGCAACTTTACATTATCCCCTGAAAAATGCCACGGAAACATAAAAATTGACTGTATTTAAATGCAATTTTCTGAAATAAAATAAACGGATCCATGACGGATCTGATACCTTTCTAGCTAGCCTATTAGAACACTTCCCGTTTTCAGTTTTTTTGTACATATCTCAGAAACGAAGGCTTTTATGAAGTTTCAAGGTATTACACAAATTATTAAGATAAAAGTGCTCCATTATATTTCCAAAGCCGCATATTGTTAAGATCCTCCGTTAAAAAGTTCGCAATTTAAAAAAAAAATTAATTGTCAAAAAACTATCAAGCATTAGTGGATTTGGACCAAAATCTATTCAGCTCGTTACAATGTCAAACACTATTTCACCTAAATATTTCATGAAAATTGGTTCAGCGGTTTAGGAGCTATCGTGTTACGGACAGAGATACACGCAGACAGACGTCACAACGATATTGCTAAGATAGCTTCAAACACACACAAATAACGCAGTTTCGGCGTTATCTCAATTTTTTTTTCTAAAAAAAAATCTATTTTCAAAACAACTTGCTTTGCTGCGATTTTCACTATTGTTTTGTCGCTTAAAAAGCAAAGCTTAGTAGGAGTAAGTTTTTTTCTTCTCTTGAAATAGCTGAATTCCTCCAAAGACATTGAATATAAGTTACGGCCTGGGACATAGCTGCTATAGTGGTTCTTCTTATTGAAGGAAAAAGCTAAATAGCGCGTGACAAAACATCGCAAATTAAATCAAAGTGATTTTTTTGTTTATGCTAGCCTGACCAGGTTAAAAACACTAAAAACGCGCATTTTTGTCCGATTAATTTAACGTTAATTCTTTTTCCTGGCATTATCAATATTTTAAATTAGTCAAGTGTTTTAAGAATTAACTATGTTGGCGCAAATTAAGTAAAAAAGTCGCATCCTTATTCTTTCAAATTCGAATAAAACCGTAGTAATATGACATTTGTTTTTTTTGCCAAATCCGCTTTGGTTCAAACTTACGGAGGTATTTTTAAGTAAAAAACTGGAAATAGTAAAGTATCTTTTTAACATGTTTGTTTACTCATTTTTTTAATTTAAAATTGGCTAAGTAAGTTAGTCAAAGATTTATCATTATTAAAAACCGGATTTTCTTAATAAAAAATTTTTAAAATCCGAGGCGTTTTTAAAAGTTTTTAAATTGACACACATATCTATAAAAAGTTCTTTGCCACCACAAAAAGATTTACTTACAAATTGCTGCCCTTCATACCTACACAACGGTAAATGTTGGCTTCAATTTTCTTTTATTTATAAGGATTTTACATTTTGGTTGTGAACTCCTAGTAGGAAACCTAAGGTGCAAAACCGAGGAAAAAATGTCAAAAATAATAACCAAAAAATAGAAAATCAATGTCAGGCTTTGCTTCCTATAAAGCTTGCATTTACGATAGGTGTCCTTAAGGAAACCCCCTCTACCCTAGGATTAACCTCCTCACCAAACTGAACCTCACGTCGATTTTCTGCGTTTATCTCACAAACCGTAACTTTTTATATTCTTTATCAAATTTCTTATATATGATTCAAGTTTCAAGATTTATTTCACACAATTTAAATGTAAATACAGAAATTCTAACATTTTTATAATAAATTTTTTAATTCTTTTATTAGTGCTGAAAGCGAAAAATTTAATCCTGTAGTGCTTTTACCTACAAACAAAAGATAGAATACAAGAAAAAAATTAAGTAACTAAAAATAGCTTATTAAAATTTTAAAAACTTTAAGAACATTGACTAAGTAACTACTGTTTATTACTTAATTTTTAAACTAAAAATTTTAACTATAATACTAAACTTTTCCTGTCAAAAACAAACTCTTTACATACACTATAAATAAAGAAATAAATCTTTATTATTTTTTACAGACACATACACACACACATGCATTCACATAAACCCATATGCTATAGGTATAGGTACAGGTCAAATTACTTTGATAACTAGTGGACAGTGGTTTAATTATATAATAGATTCTTATGTACAGTAGGTCCGTAAAGTCTGGAATCACCCATTATTGTTGATTTAGAGACCGTTGATTGGATGACATGTTTGTTATTAAATAAATGACGTACTTCATGATGAACTCTATTTGACCAATCAGGGTGCAAAAAAAAACTTATTTCATACAAATGTCTTTTATTAAGTGTTTAGGTATGGAGATACCTTAACAAAAATGTACCACATTTGTAATGACCTATCAAAGCCAAATGTGAAAAAATATACCGGGTGTCCTTTTTAAAGAAACATCAAGTTTATGTCATAGCTTTTTCTGAAATGAAGAAGTTTTATATAGCGAATGGAAAAAATCCCAAAACGAAAAAAAATCACTTAGTGTACAAGTGAATTATCTCCGAAGTCAACTGGAAAGTATGCAAAGAAAATTTGCAGATTTAGAGAAAAAAGTCACTAAAAAAGAAGAGTCTGACATGGACTACATGACTGATGAGGACGATCTGGCAAGAGAAACTGAGTGGATCAGACAAAAAGGAAAAGGTTGGAAAAAACGTCATATGGATACTTCACTCTCACCACCACAACAAAGCTCGGGCACTGGAGAGCCCTCCAATAAAACACAAAATGAAGAACCCCCAACTAAGGTTAAAAAAGCTCCATTACCTCCACCGATTATGGTAAATGGCGTAAATAATTTTAATAATATTTATGAAAAGTTAAATATCATACAAGGATTTAAAATAAAAGTTTTAAATAACGAAAATATTAAAATAAATGTACAAGACGCAGACAGCTATCGGCTGGTTACTAAAATGCTTAATGAAATAAAGCATTAATGGCACTCATACGAAAACAAACAAATAAGGCCAATTAGAGTAATAGCGAATAGGCTACACTTCTCATGTGACCCACAAAAAATTGTAGCTGATCTACAAAAAAAAGGTTTTAAGGCACTGGAGGCCAGCAACAAACTTAAATGGAGAACAAGACAACCTCTTAACATGTTTATGCTCACATTTAGCCACGATGAAGATATCAACAAAATTTTTGAAATTTCCAGTATCCTTGGGATTGAAGTGGAAATAAAAGCACTAAAAACCTCAAAGTTAGTCCCTCAATGCAAAAGATGCCAATCTTATGGACACACGCAAAAATATTGCGCTAAAGAACCACGTTGCGTAAAATGCACGGGGAAACATCTTACTGTAGAATGCCCCAAACCAAAAGAATCTGAGCCAAAATGCATCCACTGTGGAGGCAAGCATCCTGCTAACTACAGAGGATGCCTTGTTGCTAAGGAAATACAAAAATTGAAAAATAAACCTAAGAAACCGAATCTCATACCAAACGTGAGTACAAATAGACAAAACCAACAGACAAGAAACACAGTCACACAAAACTCTGTGACAAGGACATACAGCCAAGTAGCAGCAACAGCTACTATACCTGATATTAATATCAGTAGTCAAAATACTATGGAACAAACACTACAATTAATTTTGGAGAAATTGAACAAACTTGATGAGCGATTAACTAAACTAGAAAGTAGCAATAACGGAGCTACCGATATGCCTCAAAATGGTCAGTAATCTTAGAATCCTAGCTTGGAATGCCAATGGTCTCTTGCAACATCAGCAAGACTTGCAAGTTATTCTAGACATAGAAAAAATTGACGTCTGTCTTGTGTCAGAAACGCATTTCACTAACCAGTCTCACATTAAATTTAAAGGTTATAAAGTGTATCATACAACTCACCCTAGCAATACTGCACATGGGGGAAGTGCTGTAATAATTAAAGAAAATATATCACACTATGAGGAGATGGGATATAAAACCATAGAGATTCAAGCTACATTAGTAAGTGTAAAAACCAAAACATATACATTAGTCATAAGTGCTGTCTATATACCACCAAGGTACTTACTAAAGAAAAATCAATATCTTAATTTTCTCAGAAAATTAGGAAACCGTTTTATAATTGGAGGTGACTTTAATGCAAAAAATACCTACTGGGGATCTAGACTGACGAATTCTAAAGGAAAAGAACTTTGGCAAGCTATTAGTGAATATCAATGTGAGCCGATATCAACTGGTAAGCCCACATACTATCCAACAGATCCAGGAAAAATTCCAGATCTAATTGATTTTTTTATAGTAAAAAATATATCTTTAAGTTTTGTAGATATAGAAGAAAGTTTTGATTTACACTCAGATCATTCACCTATTATTCTAACTCTTAGTAAAAACATAATAAAGAAAGAAGCAAATATCTCACTAGTTAATAAACTGACTGACTGGATTAGTTTTAAACAAAGTCTGTCAGAAAAAATAAACCTATCAGTACCATTGCAAACGCCAGAACAAATCGATAAAGAAGTTGATTATTTTGTTACAAATATTCAACAAGCAGCTTGGGAAAACAGTCCAAAACCAAAGAGAATTTTTAAGGGAAAAAACTATCCAAAGGAAATTAGAGACCTTATATTGGAAAAAAGGAAACTAAGAAGAAAGTGGCAACAAAGCCGTGATCCTCGGGACAAAACAAATCTCAACAACATGACGCAGCGCATTAGGCGAGAAATTCTAGTAATAAAAAATGAATCTATTAACCATTTTCTTAATGAACTTACAGATGATAAAAATACCGACTATTCCCTTTGGAAAGCAACCAAAGATTTTAAAAGACCAATTATCCAAATTCCACCCATACGAAAATCTAACAACCAGTGGGCAAGGAGTAACGAAGAAAAAGCAGATATTTTTGCAAGTCATTTAGAAAAAACATTTCAGCCCCACGAAGCACCAGATGAACACTTTCATTTAAATGAACCCCATCAAATCGAGGACCATATTAAGCTTACATCACCAAAAGAAATATTAACAGAAATCAAAAATATTAATTCGAAAAAAGCCCCAGGGTATGATCTTATTAACGGGGTAGTCATAAAACAACTCCCCAGAAAAGCTATCCTAAAACTATGCAACTTAATTAATGCGTCTTTTAGGCTTAGGTATGTACCTAAACTGTGGAAAGTTGCAGAAGTTATCATGATTTCAAAACCGGGAAAACCACTCCATGACGTGTCATCTTACAGGCCAATATCTTTGCTGCCAATTATATCCAAGCTCTATGAAAAATTATTGCTTAAAAGAATAAAACCCATCATAGAAAGACAAGAAATTATTCCATCTCATCAATTTGGTTTTCGAGACAAGCATTCCACGATAGATCAAGTACACAGAATTACTAATATAATAGAAAAAGCACTAGAAGAGGGAAAAGTTTGTTCTGCAGTTTTTCTAGATGTAGCACAAGCATTTGACAAAGTGTGGCATGAAGGCCTTAATTTTAAACTAAAAAGGTTTCTGCCAAAACAATATTCGGATATTTTGGAATCATACATATCTGATAGACATTTTAGAGTAAAACAGGAAGACTCATACTCAAATTTAAGAGAAATTCAAGCAGGTGTGCCCCAGGGTAGCGTACTAGGCCCTTATCTATACTTATTATTCACTTGTGATATCCCAAAGCCAGAAAATTGTCACTTAGCAACATTTGGCGATGATACTGGTTTATTGACGGTAGAAAAATCTATTGAAAAATGCATAGAAAAACTTCAGGATGCAGTCACCCAAATTCACAGTTGGACCACAAAGTGGCGAATAAAATTAAATGAAACCAAATCAATTCATGTTGATTTTACAAACAAAAATATAAATCACATACAAATTACAATTAACAACATTCCAGTACCATATTCGAATCAGGCAAAATATCTAGGTATGACACTTGATGCCAAATTGCGCTGGAAAGCACATGTTAAGAAAAAAAAAGAAGAACTTGAGATAAGGTATAGAAAAATGAACTGGCTAATTGGAAGGAAGTCCAATTTAACAATTCATAATAAGTTACTGCTTTATAGACAAATACTGAAACCAGTATAGACATATGGTATTCAACTATGGGGTTGTGCTAAAGAGAGTAACATTCTAGTTGTACAGAGATTTCAAAATAAAGTATTAAGAAACATTGTGAATGCACCTTGGTACGTTCGAAATAGTGACCTTCATCGAGATCTAAAAATCGAAACTGTAGCAGAGACTATAAAAAAGTACGCAAAAAGCCATGAAGATAGACTCCATCGGCATGTGAATGTGGAAGCAATTCAGCTTCTAGACAATACTATGCTAGTTCGACGACTAAAAAGAGTGAAGCCGTTTGAGCTAGTAAACTAAGTGAATTACACATAAAACAAAATAATGCTATAAACACAACACAATTGTGAGTTACAGACTAAACAAAGCGGGGAGAACTGTTGAGTGAACCCTAAGTTTAAATCTGACTTTTCTAGTAAATTAAGTTAAAACAAAATTGCTAATTAGTCTTACTGACTAGATTGTAATAAAAAAAACACAGTGTGTTTGACAAAAAAAAAAAATAGCTTTTTCTGGAACATCCTGTATAATTAACCATTGCCTTTTCTAACTCGTATTTTAAATCTTTATTTGATATCCAAGCTTTTTTCTAAAAAGCTTGCAACTTTTTTAAAAAATTCGTGATTCTACACTTTACGGACACACTGTATAAGTAGGCGTAATAAAGGGTTTTGAAAAAATAGAAAGATTAAAATCAGAAAATACAAACTCTTTTGATTTTTTGACAAATGATTTAAAACATAGCATCTTTATTGCTTTAGGAAATTCATTATAAATCTTTGCCCCAAGCAAAATAAACATCCTTTGTGTATGGGATAGGTTTGAATAAAACATAAAATAATACGGATTTTTTTTTTTGTGATCTTAAAAAATAGCCCCATAATTGGAACGTCAATGGAGTTTTCTACAATAAACTTTATTATGGATTTTCTCTAAAGTACTTAGTATTTAGAAAATTGGATAAAACCTAATTATTTCAGTTTATTTTGCTTATAATATAGAAAGAAATATATAGAGGGGATATCTTTAACACTTTGTGGTTTGTATCCGAGCAAGAATATTACACATGCAACTAATTGATACTTTTTGTAGAATATCTATCAATCTTTGTTTAATGTCATAACAATCATTCTCAAAAATGAGTCGTTTTTAAGTTAAAGGCCACCAAAAAAAGGAAATTTTGCAAATTCAAAAATGACGACAAAATGGTTGATATCATACCTCGAAAACTGTTACTCTAACAAAAACACTTTTTAGCATTTTCGTATAAAATTTAGTTTCAAACTCTTTTACAAATACCAAGGGATTTTAGAAAAACAGAATTTGTGCGCCATTTTTTTTTAAAAAACTTCCTTGAATATTATGAACCCAATAATTGTGCCAAGTTTCGGATCTTTTGCACGAAACCCGCATTTTATGTCTCTAATGATTAAACTACTTAACTAATTTTAAGTCTAAAGCCCATAGCACAGGGTTGAATAGCTGTCGCAAATATTTAATGTATTACAAAAGCAATCAATCAACCGTCGAAAACTACCAGAATATTCAAAGAAATGTAAGAAGACTAACAAAATTAGTTCAATTATTTCAATAAGATAAAAAACACAATAATAATCGTCTACAAAGCCCCTTCTAAAATATCAGACCCGAGACGTTTCCGAGAATTCGTTTAAACATTCCAAGGGTAAAAAGCAGGTAATATCTAAAATTACATACAACAAAGAAACCCGTCTCTAAAATCTAAACCACAAGGTTGCCAAATTTCTGAGGTCGCGCGACGCGGTCTTAACACGCAAAATACCTTTTATACCACCGAGGTGACTTAGTAGACCGTTTAGTTTCAGTAAAAGCGCCGCTAGCGCCACCCGTAGATACGTGAACTACACGGCCAAAAAGTAGCTATATATACCATTTTGTGACCTCAGAACAAAATTTTGCACACAGCTTGCTGAGTGTGTCAGGAGTCATCCCTGAAATTTTTATTGAAAAACGTTGACACCTCAAAAAAGTGAGGTGACAACGTTATATATGAGGTGACAGCGTAGTTTATATACTTTATTTTGAGGTGGCTACGTACCCTTTATCAATATATATATATATATATATATATATATATATATATATATATATATATATTGATGCACGCGCCGTTGTCACCTCAGCGTTAAGGATATGACGACCTGACCTCACCTATTTCTAGTGGTGTTACCACATATATAGATATATATATGAGATGAGGGGAGCTTCCTTTACCAGAATTTCAACGTTCGGACCTCAGGCCAATATACAACCTTTGGATATGTGCTATGTCCTGCCACCTCAGGCACTGTTGCCAGTTATATTGAGGTGATAACGTATGGCGTATATCTACCCTAACCTATAAGCAACGTATTAGCTTTATCTGACTAAATTTATATATTACATACAAGGTAACAACGTTTTACTTTTATTTAGGGACACTTTAGGAAATATTACAACTTTAAAACGTTGCAAAAGTTTTTAAGAGAAGATTAATGGTGGCAACGTACTGTCTTTATATAAAAAAACCGTACCTTTATACTTTCATTATAGAAAAACGGGCTGTTATTTTTTTTGAAATACTCATTTTGAGGCTTGTGATCTCAGAAATGTTGCATAGCTTGAAAGTCCTAAATACAATTTTTGTTGGGAAATGGTTTACTTACTTTCAAAAATTCTACACATAGATCCGATAAACAAATAAAAGGGAAGTGTCAAAAATACAGTTTTTGGAATGCTAATAAATTTAATAGTTTATATTAATTTGTATATTTTTTGGTTTGAAATGATTATGACATGATGGATATGACAGAATTTTGAATATTTTTTAATTTATCCGTGAAAGTAAATTGAATAAAAAAGGAGTTGTAATAGTTAGTTAAGCCATTTAAAACAGAAAAAAACATATGCAGGATTTTGTGTTTGCCCACGCCACAGCCCAACGCGCATATTATAAATCTAGTAATAACCACCAGCAACCAAAAGGCTCAAATGTCACTTGATGTCAGAATTTGTAAATTACATTCTTTATCATTTAATTTCCAAGAAAGTCATTATAAAATTATAATTTTTATTCGCTATATTGCAAGTGCATCACCCTGTATATACAGCTTATTATTAATATTTTCCTGCACCTTGTGAGAGGTTAATGTAATGAAAAATTTGCATAGTTTCCTATTATCCTGCTTTGCAAAATTGCCAAATCTTGACAGCAACTTTCTTCAGTTTATAGTATTTGTAGTTACATATTTTTTCAAAACGAATTTCTCCGAGTTCGTTTTAGGTTATTTAAATTTGTACAAAGTATTAAATTCCTATTTAAGTATACTAATAATTTCCGAGTTGGCCCAGGATTACTTATACGTAATCCTGGTTCAACTCGTATTATTAGTGCACTCCAACAGGAATTTAAAACCAATATAACTCAAAAACGACCTATAGTTCAAAAGATAATATGAACAATATTATGCAACTTTACATTATCCCCTGAAAAATGCCACGGAAACATAAAAATTGACTGTATATAAATGCAATTTTCTGAAATAAAATAAACGGATCCATGACGGATCTGATACCTTTCTAGCTAGCCTATTAGACCACTTCCCGTTTTCAGTTTTTTGTACATATCTCAGAAACGAAAGCTTTTATGAAGTTTCAAGGTATTACACAAATTATTAAGATAAAAGTGACAAACGTGAAATTTCGTACCCGTGAATTTAAAAATCAAACAAGTTTAATGGCTAATCGGGCAAAAAAGGAGTTTTTTGTTTCCCTTATATTTTTCCGTGGGTAGCTTGAAAGCTTAACCTCACGGGGGTCCAAGATCTAATGGACACCTAATAAGTGTTGACAGTTAACCGTTTCGTCCTTATGGGACTCCTCAGAACACTGCTGGTCAATGTGACAAATTTTGCGAAGTTAGTCAGACGGTTTTGTCTCTAATTAAATGTAATTAGTGAGTGAACTATAGCAAGAGGCGCCATCTACCGAGATACGAGAGAAACAAAAAACCAAAAGCAGGGAAAACACTGCTATACAATATCGATCAATGAAAAGATCGAATGCAAATAAAAGAAAACAACTATAGTCCGTGACCTACGACAGCTCTTTGTCTTTTCAGGCCGGATCAACGCATTTTGCATTTTTACCCGTCATCAAGACAGTGAGCGTCAATCAACGGAATTTTTAAGCCAAATAATACTAACAAACGTGAAATTTCGTACCCGTGAATTTAAAAATCAAACAAGTTTAATGGCTAATCGGGCAAAAAAGGAGTTTTTTGTTTCCCTTATATTTTTCCGTGGGTAGCTTGAAAGCTTAACCTCACGGGAGTCCAAGATCTAATGGACACCTAATAAGTGTTGACAGTTAACCGTTTCGTCCTTATGGGACTCCTCAGAACACTGCTGGTCAAGTGACAAATCTTGCGAAGTTAATCAGACGGTTTTGTCTCTGTCACTTGACCAGCAGTGTTCTGAGGAGAAAAATATAATATAGGTGTCCATTAGATCTTGGACCCCCGTGAGGTTAAGCTTTCAAGTTACCCACGGAAAAATATAAGGGAAACAAAAAACTCATTTTTTGCCCGATTAGCCATTAAACTTGTTTGAAAGATAAAAGTGCCCCATTATATTTCCAAAGCCGCATATTGTTAAGATGCTCCGTTAAAAAGTTCGCATTAAAAAAAAATTAATTGTCAAAAAACTATCAAGCATTAGTGGATTTGGACCAAAATCTATTCAGCTCGTTACAATGTCAAACACTATTTCACCTAAACATTTCATGAAAATGGGTTCAGCGGTTTAGGAGCTATCGTGTTACAGACAGAGATACACGCAGACAGACGTCACAACGATATTGCTCAGATAGCTTCAAACACACCCAAATAACGCAGTTTCGGCAAAAAAAAATTTTCAAAACAACTTGCATTGCTGCGATTTTCACTATTGTTTTGTCGCTTAAAAAGCAAAGCTTAGTAGGAGTAAGTTTTTTTCTTCTCTTGAAATAGCTGAATTCCTCCAAAGACGTTGAATATAAGTTACGGCCAGGGACGTAGCTGCTATAGTGGTTCTTCTTATTAAAGGAAAAAGCTAAATAGCGCGTGACAAAACATCGCAAATTAAATCAAAGTGATTTTTTTGTTTATGCTAGCCTGACCAGGTTAAAAACACTAAAAACGCGCATTTTTGTCCGATTAATTTAACGTTAAAAAGCTATTTTAATTCTTTTTCCTGGCATTATCAACATTTTAAATTAGTCAAGTGTTTTAAGAATTGGCTATGCTGGCGCTAATTAAGTAAAAAAGTCGCATCCTTATTCTTTCAAATTCGAATAAAACCCTAGTAATATGACATTTGTTTTTTTTTGCTAAATCCGTTTTGGTTCAAACTTACGGAGGTATTTTTAGGTAAAAAACTGGAAATAGTAAAGTATCTTTTTAACATGTTTGTTGACTTATTTTTTTAATTTAAAATTGGCTAAGTAAGTTAGTCAAAGATTTATCATTATTAAAAACCGGATTTTCTTAATAAAAATGTTTTAAAATCCGAGGCGTTTTTAAAAGTTTTTAAATTGACACACATATCTATAAAAAGTTCTTTGCCACCACAAAAAGAATTGCTTATAAATTGCTGCCCTTCATACCTACACAACGGTAAATGTTGGCTTCAATTTTCTTTTATTTATAACACTTTTTTTGGACATCGTATTTTATAGTCGAAGCAAATTAGGCGTAAAAATGACGACTAGATGAACAAATTTATAAGGATTTGACATTTTGGTTGTGAACTCCTAGTAGGAAACCTAAGGTGCAAGACCGAGGAAAAAATTTTAAAAATAATAACCAAAAAATAGAAAATCGATGTCAGGCTTTGCTTCCTATAAAGCTTGCATTTACGATAGGTGTCCTTAAGGAAACCCCCTCTACCCTAGGATTAACCTCCTCACCAAACTGAACCTCACGACGATTTTCTGCGTTTATCTCACAAACCGTAACTTTTTATATTCTTCATCAAATTTCTTATATATGATTCAAGTTTCAAGATTTATTCCACACATTTTAAATGTTAATACAGAAATTCTAACATTTTTATAATAAATTTTTTAATTCTTTTATTAGTGCTGAAAGCGAAAAATTTAATCCTGTAGTGCTTTTACCTACAAACAAAAGATAGAATACAAGAAAAAAATTAAGTAACTAAAAATAGCTTATTAAAATTTTAAAAACTTTAAGAACATTGACTAAGTAACTACTGTTTATTACTTAATTTTTAAACTAATAATTTTAATTATAATACTAAACTTTTCCTGTCAAAAACAAACTCTTTACATATACTATAAATAAAGAAATAAATCTTTATAATTTTTTACAGACACATACACACACACACACATGCATTCACATAAACCTATATGCTATAGGTATAGGTACAGGTCAAATTACTTTGATAACTAGTGGAGAGTGGTTTAATTATATAATAGATTTTTATGTACAGTAGGTCCGTAAAATCTGGAATCACCCATTATTGCTGATTTAGAGACCGTTGATTGGATGACATGTTTGTTATTAAATAAATGACGTACTTCATGATTACTTTTAACTCTATTTGACCAATCAGGGTGCTAAAAAAACTTATTTCATACAAATGTCTTTTATTAAGTGTTTAGGTATGGAGATACCTTAACAAAAATGTACCACATTTGTAATGACCTATCAAAGCCAAATGTGAAAAAATATACCGGGTGTCCTACTTAAAGAAACATAAGTTTATGTCATAGCTTTTTCTGGAACATCCTGTATAATTAACCATAGCCTTTTCTAACTCGTATTTTAAATCTTTATTTGATATCCAAGCCTTTTTCTAAAAAGCTTGCAACTTTTTAAAAAAATTCGTGATTCTACACTTTACGGACCCACTGCATAAGCAGGCATAATAAAGGGTTTTGAAAAAATAGAAAGATTAAAATCGGAAAATACAAACTCTTTTGATTTTTTGCCAAATGATTTAAAACATAGCATCTTTATTGCTTTAGGAAATTCATTATAAATCTTTGCCCCAAGCAAAATAAACATCCTTTGTGTATGGGATAGGTTTGAATAAAACATACAATAATGCGGATTTTTTTTTGTGATCTTTAAAAATAGCCCCATAATTGGGACGTCAATGGAGTTTTCTACAATAAACTTTATTATGCATTTTCTCTAAAGTACTTAGTATTTAGAAAATTGGATAAAACCTAATTATTTCAGTTTATTTTGCTTATAATATAGAAAGTTTTCAAGTTCAAGTTCAAGTTCATTTATTTCAAATGCTTAAATAATTTACAATACATTTGACTATCATCCCTAAGTCCCAAGTGACTTGTCGGGATGCTAGTTTTTGTCAAAAATCTTAATTCTAACATAGGTAGCAATAACAATATTATCACAGTCGAAAATCACAAGTAATAGTAGTAAGAAATATATGGAGGGGATATCTTTAACACTTTGTGGTTTGTATCCTAGCAAGAATATTACACATGCAACTAATTGATACTTTTTGTAGAATATCTATCAATCTTTGTTTAATGTCATTACAATCTTTCTCAAAAATGAGTCGTTTTTAAGTTAAAGGCCACCAAAAAAAGGAAATTGTGCAAATTCAAAAATGACGACAAAATGGTTGATATACCTCGAAAACTATTACTCTAACAAAAACACTTTTTAGCATTTTCGTATAAAATTTAGTTTCATACTCTTTTACAAACACCAAGGAATTTAAGAAAAACAGAATTTGTGCGCCATTTTTTTAAAAAAACTTCCTTGAATATTATGGACAGTCAACCCTATAATTGTGCCAAGTTTCGGACCTTTTGCACCAAAACCAAATTTTATGTCTCTAATGATTAAACTACTTAACTAATTTTAAGTCTAAAGCCCATAGCACAGGGTTGAATAGCTGTCGCAAATATTTAATGTATTACAAAAGCAATCAATCAACCGTCGAAAACTACCAGAATATACAAAGAAATGTAAGAAGACTAACAAAATTAGTTCAATTATTTCAATAAGATAAAAAATACAATAATAATCGTCTACAAAGCCCCTTCTAAAATATCAGACCCGAGACGTTTCCGAGAATTCGATTCAACATTCCAAGGGTAAAAAGCAGGTAATATCTGAAATTACATACAACAATGAAACCCGTCTCTAAAATCTAAACCACAAGGTTGCCAAATTTCTGAGGTCGCTGCGACGCGGTCTTAACACGCAAAATACCTTTTATACCACCGAGGTGACTTAGTAGACCGTTTAGTTTCAGTAAAAGCGCCGCTAGCGCCACCCGTAGATACGTGAACTACACGGCCAAAAAGTAGCTATATATACCATTTTGTGACCTCAGAACAAAATTTTGCACACAGCTTGCTGAGTGTGTCAGGAGTCATCCCTGAAATTTTTATTGAAAAACGTTGACACCTCAAAAAAGTGAGGTGACAACGTTATATATGAGGTGACAGCGTAGTTTATATACTTTATTTTGAGGTAACTACGTCCCCTTTATCAATATATATATATATATATATATATATATATATATATATATATATTGATGCACTCGCCGTTGTCACCTCGGCGTCAAGGATATGACGACCTGACCTCACGTATTTCTCGTGGTGTTACCCCATATATACGTACATATATAAGATGAGGGGAACTTCCTTTACCAGAATTTCAAAAGAGATGTAAAGATTTTTTTTTTCAAATATTTGATAAATACGTGGAATACGTTCGGACCTCAGGCCAATATACAACCTTTGGATATGTGCTATGTCCTGCCACCTCAGGCACTGTTGCCGGTTTTATTGAGGTGATAACGTATGGCGTATATCTACCCTAACCTATAAGCAACGTATTAGCTTTATCTGACTAAATTTATATATTACATACAAGGTATCAACGTTTTACTTTTATTTAAGGACACTTTAGGAAATATTACAACTTTAAAACGATGCAAAAGTTTGTAAGACAAGATTAATGGTGGCAACGTGCTGTCTTTATATAAAAAACCGTACCTTTATACTTTCATTATAGAAAAATGAGCTGTTATTTTTTTTTGAAATACTTATTTTGAGGCTTGTGATCTCAGAAATGTTGCATTGCTTGAAAGTCCTAAATACAATTTTTGTTAGGAAATGGTTTACTTACAGTCAAAAATTCTACACATAGATCCGATAAACAAATAAAAGGGAAGTGTCAAAAATACAGTTTTTGGAATGCTAATAAATTTAATAGTTTATATTAATTTGTATATTTTTTGGTTTGCAATGATTATGACATGATGGATATGACAGAATTTTGAATACTTTTTAATTTATCCGTGAAAGTAAATTGAATAAAAAAGGAGTTGTAATAGTTAGTTAAGCCGTTTAAAACAGAAAAAAACATATGCAGGATATTGTGTTTGCCCACGCCACAGCCCAACGCTCATATTATAAATCTAGTAATAACCACCAGCAACCAAAAGGCTCAAATGTCACGTGATGTCAGAATTTGTAAATTACATTCTTTAACATTTAATTTCCAAGAAAGTCATAATAAAATTATAATTTTTATTGGCTATATTGCAAATGCATCACCCTGTATATACAGCTTATTATTAATATTTTCCTGCACCTTGTGAGAGGTTAATGTAATGATAAATGTGCATAGTTTCCTATTATCCTGCTTTGCAAAATTGCCAAATCTTGACAGCAACTTTCTTCAGTTTTTAGTATTTGTAGTTACATATTTTTTCAAAACGGATTTCTCTGAGTTCGTTTTAGGTTATTTAAATTTGTACCAAAGTATTAAATTCCTATTTAAATATACTAATAATTTCCAAATTGGCCCAGGATTACTTGTACGTAATCCTGGTTCAACTCGTATTATTAGTGCACTCCAACAGGAATTTAAAACCAATATAACTCAAAAACGACCTATAGTTCAAAAGATAATATGAAAAATATTATGCAACTTTACATTATCCCCTGAAAAATGCCACGGAAACATAAAAATTGACTGTATTTAAATGCAATTTTCTGAAATAAAATAAACGGATCCATGACGGATCTGATACCTTTCTAGCTAGCCTATTAGAACACTTCCCGTTTTCAGTTTTTTTGTACATATCTCAGAAACGAAGGCTTTTATGATGTTTCAAGGTATTACACAAATTATTAAGATAAAAGTGCTCCATTATATTTCAGTAGTGGGTTTATGGAGGTTCTGGGGCACTTTGGGGGGGGCCGGGGCCTTATTCGACGACCCCTAAAATAAGTCAAATTTACAAAAAACGAGCGAACCGTGGCAAAAATTGAATGAAAAAATCGAGTGAACCGAAGCTGTCGCGCTATTCGACGACCCCTAAAATAAGTCAAATTTACAAAAACGAGCGAACCGTGGCAAAAATTGAATGAAAAAATCGAGTGAACCGAAGCTGTCGCGCTATTCGACAACCCCTAAAATAAGTCAAATTTACAAAAAACGAGCGAACCGTGGCAAAAATTGAATGAAAAAATCGAGTGAACCGAAGCTGTCGCGCTATTCGACGACCCCTAAAATAAGTCAAATTTACAAAAAACGAGCGAACCGTGGCAAAAATTGAATGAAAAAATCGAGTGAACCGAAGCTGTCGCGCTATTCGACGACCTCTAAAATCAGTCAAATTTACAAAAAACGAGCGAACCGTGGCAAAAATTGAACGAAAAAATCGAGCAAGGTTTATTGAAAATGTGTTACTATAGTCAAAATTATAAAAACTCCAGAAATCCAAGCCCAAGTAAACTCTTGTGTTTTTTAGACGATATTGAGAAAAAGCAACGAACCGCGTGTTACCCTTGCATCAAATTGAGCTAACCGCGTGCCACTATAGTTGAAATTATAAAAAAACATAAAAAAATTATAGAAAATCCCAAAGTTTAGATGAAATTGTGAAAAAAGCGACTAACTGTGTGTTAGCATAAATAGCAATTTAGAAACGTGACTAACCGAACCAAAAATTTAACGAAATAACCAATACAGGTCAGGTTTGATAAACAAATTCATGCATTTGCAAAATGTAATAATAATACAGTTTTCTGTAAATATAACATAAAAATTACAGAAATCTTCGATCGAAAATATCCATTTGTACTTTTCAATACAGAAATCTGTATTTGAAACTATGCATTGGTATTTTTCAATATAGAAATATCTAGCTTTCGAGTGCTGTGAAGAGATGGCGTTAGCCGTTAGCGTTGCTGCTTTCAATTAATACATGTCTATCTTTCGAATGCTGTGAATAGATGGCGCTGCGCGATGTATTTGTCCCTAGTAGCACGACACAGGTTGTCTAAATATTAGCTTTGAATTGTTATGGTTTATTAAATGTTAAGAAGCTTATGTTTGTGTACTACATTGTGTGATTAAGTTAGTAATCTTGATATTCTGTGTTAGTAGTTTAAAGTTCAGGTTAAACGAAAGTCAGTGCAAATTGCATCATATTTAAAACTGTTAAAAGTGGTTTAGTGGATCAGTGAAAGTTTTTTTATATTCAGTAAATAAAAATGCATTTATGCACTGTTTGCAACAAATCTTTTGCATATCTTAAAGGTTTAAGACGTCATCAACGAGATAATTGTAAGGTTGAAGCCACCGCCGACCATAGCCCTTCGAAGAAACAAAAAATAGAAAATCGATGTGAAAGATGTGAAAAGAATTTTTCCCGTCAAGAACATTTAAGACGACACCAGAGAAAGGAATGTAAGTTAAAAACTCGTGTTGATTTACCTTCAACATCAAAAAAGAGCTCTAATGTTGAAATGGAGCTATGCACAATCTGTGATGTCGATATCCAGAAACGATATTTGATGGCACATCAACGCAGTGAAGCACACCGGAATAAATCATGTAAACAATTGTCTGATGAGGTATTTATTTTACAAACTGCTTTTAAGTCGAGGTTGGCTAGTTATAGATTACTTTGTCGGAATTCCGAAATGGACTATAAAAGATGTTTTGCTGAGATGAAGAACCAAGTGTTGCAGTTATTACAAAAATCAATCGACGAACATTGTGCTGTAAAGGTTAATATGGAGTTATTTGCAGAGTTTTTGCATCCAATCAAAGAAATATGCTCAATAAAATCATTCAATACTTCCAATCTGATAGTATGTGAAGGCTCCGACCTGTCTGTTGTTTATGAAAACTTTGTGGATCAAATGCTGGCTCAAAGTACAGAATTCCAGGAGAGTGGATCAGGTTGGGCCTTGCACAGGATTTTTCACCTGGAAGTCAACATAAATAGGTATACACCTCTCAAAGGTAACTCATATATCAAGTTACCGAAAAGTATAGAAAGTAAAAAGGCTGTAGTGAATATTCAAAATAGCGATAATGCTTGTTTTGCATGGGCAGTCACATCAGCTTTGTATCCAGCTCAGGAAAGCTCCAAGAGAACCACATCCTATCCCCATTATTCATCAGTTCTGGACTTTACAGGTATCGAAATGCCGGTTCAAGTAAAAGATATATCTAAATTTGAAACTTTAAATGATATATCGATAAATGTATATGGATTGGAGCAACAATCCGAAAATAATAAATATGAAGTTGTGGGACCACTTCATTATTCTGGACGCCGACTTCAGAAGCATATCAACTTGCTGTTACTATTTGAAGGTGTTAAAACCCACTACTGTTGGATAAAAGACCTTTCACGTTTGGTAAGAAGTCAGATTACATCACACAAAACAAAACTTTATTTTTGTGATGGTTGTTTGATTCACTTTTATACTCCACAACATTTGCTACGTCATCAGCAAGAGGATTGTGGTCAGGTTTATGTGAAAACACCTTCCACTGAATGGAAGAAAGATAAATATGGTAGATTGATTAAGGAAAATATTTTAAAGTTTAATAGCTATGAAAAACAATTAAAAATACCATTCTTGGTCTATGCAGACTGTGAGACAACTTTGCAACCAATGGAAGTTTGTGAACCAGATCCCAACAGATCATATACAACTAAAAATTTTATACATAAACCATATGCATTTGCATATATAATAAAGTGTTCATTTGACGATTCACTTTCAAAATTTGAGCTATATCGTGGACCAGATGCCGTCCAAGAATTTATAAAAAGGCTCGAGTGTGACCTAAGAGAGCTGTATAATAAATACTTAAAAGACATCACTCCAATGACACCTTTGACCACACAAGAAAAGTTTTTAAAACAATCAGCAAAAACGTGTGGCATTTGTGATGAACCTTTTACAGCAGAAGAAAAAATTGTGACTGATCATTGTCACATAACAGGGAAAAAGCGCTATCTTGCCACACACTCAAGATGCAACTTACAACATAAGATACCATCATTCGTACCAATATTTTTCCACAATCTAAGCGGTTATGACTGTCACATGTTTATCAAGGAGCTGTGTTGCCATGAAGACAATATTGATGTGATAGCGAAAAACAAGGAAAATTACATTTCATTCACCAAATCACTCTATGTAGACAGCTATAAAGACTCGGAGGGAAAGATGGTAAACAAATATTTAAAAATGCGATTTCTAGACAGCTTTAAATTTTTTGCAGGCTCGCTGGATACTCTTAGCAAGGGACTGGATACTAATATGTTTTTAGAGACACGAAAACACTTTGACACCCAAGAAAAATTTGATTTAATGCGGCAAAAGGGTGTCTTTCCCTACAGTTATTTAACAGACTTAAATAAATTGGAGGACAAAAACCTGCCAACAAAAGATCAATTTTATGATCATCTAAGAGAAGAACATATACCTGATGACGATTACGAGCGAGCAAAGAAAGTGTGGGAGGTGTTTAACTGTCAGAATTTGGGTGAATATGCCGACTTATATTTATTAAATGATTGTTTGTTACTAACCGATGTTTTTGAAGAATTTAGGAACAAATCGATAAATACATACGGGCTTGATCCTGCTCAATACTTTACTCTTCCATCCCTATCATTTGACTGCATGTTGAAAATGACTAAAGTCGAATTGGAGCTGCTTACAGACATCGACATGCTCCATTTCTTTAAAAAAGGAATAAGGGGTGGAATTAGTCAGTGTAGTGAGAGATTACACTATGCAAATAACAAATACCTACCCGAATATGATCCAAATAAACCCTCTTCCTACATAATGTATCTTGATGCAACGAATCTATACGGACATAGCATGTCTCAAACTCTTCCAACAGGAGGATTTAGATGGTTAAAAGAACAAGAAACTTCAAGTTTTAATGTGCTCGATATACCAGATAACAACGAATTAGGTTATGTTCTGGAAGTGGATATATGCTATCCCAGAGAATTGCATGACAAAAATGCCGATTTTCCTTTTTTAGCTGAGAACATAATACCACCTGGATCAAAATCCAAAATTCCCAAACTAATTCCAAATCTATATGATAAAAACAAATACATCATACATTACAGGAATTTAAAACAGGCGGTTCAAAATGGTCTAAAGATTACCAAAATTTACAGAATAATCGAGTTTCAACAATCAGAGTGGTTGAAAGAATACATCGATACAAATACCGACTTATGAAATAAAAGTAAAAGCAATTTTGAACGTGATTTATACAAATTATTCAACAATGCCGTCTTTGGAAAAACAATGGAAAATGTAGACAAATATAATGACATCAAACTTGTAACAAGTTGGAACAGTTATTTAAGAAGGGAAGGTGCAAGATCCCTGTTGAGCAGACCAAATTATAAAAGTTCCTCAATCTTTACCGAAAACCTTGTTGCTATCCAGATGGAAAAATTAAAAATTTGCTATAACAAACCCATATATTTGGGATTCTGTATTCTAGATCTTTCTAAAACGGTGATGTATGAGTTTTTCTATAACGTTATAAAGAAGGAATTTGGATCGAATGCGACAATGATGTACTGCGACACAGATTTTCAAATAATTAAGGTTTTTACTGACGATTTTTATAAATTTATCAAAGAAAATCCTCAAAACTTTGATACATCCAACTATAATGAGAATAACCAATATAATATAACGAAAAATCTCTCTATATTGGGGAGAATGAAGGATGAATTTGCTGGAGATCCAATTCAAACGTTCATAGGAACCGGTGCTAAGGCATATTACGTGAAATCTCTTTCGAAAGAAACCAAAAAGTCAAAAGGTGTTAAGAAATATGTCATTAACAAGAACCTAACAGAACTGGATTACCTAAATGTTGTGAGAGAGAGACAAGGTATGATATTTCGTAAGATGAACACTTTTAGATCTGATATGCATGTCGTTTATACAGAGATTATTAATAAAGTCGTCCTGTCACATCACGATAATAAAAGATTCCTAATACCGAACACGACATGCACGCTACCTTGGGGACACTATGACATTGATCAGTGATTAAATTAATGTATTTTTTTTTAGTTTGTAGAAAAAATTTAAATTGTACTATTTTTATGTGTCTTCTTAAAAACGTATAACTAAAAATGTATAAATTTTAGTGATGTAGGGTATCTCATTTTTTTTTTATTTGTTTATTTTAATTTCTGTTATTTAAAGGATGTAGTGTTTAAAGGAAGGAATTGTACAGAATGTAATTTTTTATTTTAAACCTATAATAAATGGATTAGTAAATAAAAAAAACATTGTTTTTATTGCAAATATTTATTAATGCTCCGAATATATAAAGTATCATTTACAACTTTTTGTGAATTAATAAATAAAAGCTCTTTTATAATACATATTTCTAAACTATTAACTAACTTTGCTAAACTATTTAAAACAAAGAAAACATGTGAATACTGTTCATCAAAACACAGAGTACTCGCAACTTTAACAAATCGATTATAAAAACCATTAAAGTTTATTCTAACAAGTGTTTGGATTTTGTCCTGCAAAAAAGATTCCAAAGATAAAAATTCTTCCAAGTCATTTTGAAACAAGATGATGTTTTTATTATTTCTTGCAAATTTAACAACTTTCACTTCTCCCAAAATATCAGGTAATATGGAAAATTTAGTAAATTTCCATTCAGATTGTATGCGTTGACCTTTTAAAAAGTAGTTTTCGTAAATATCTCCTAAAATTTTGATCAACTCGGGCAACTCTTGCGGGTTTATGCACACCCATTTCTTATCAACACTATTCTCGAGTTTAATAATTGGAGTAAATTCTTCAAGCAGCGAAACGTGTAGTCCAGTACTAAGCATATTATAACCATCATTCAACCGAAGTATGCTTTCACAAATTAGTTGGGGGGCGTTCCAAGTATTGTTGTCAACATCATTTTCAAAACCAGGTCCGGAATGGTATCCGGAAGAGTAATCACTACCAAAACTGGTACAACTGGAGTCACTGTAATACATCTTCTTATTCACTGTTACTGGTAAATTATGAATCTGGCGTGGAGTGATTCCTCCTTATATAGGTCATAAAAATGAGGGCGTGATTCGGTGCGCAGACGCTATTAAAGTTTGCTTATTAAAAAAAAATATATATATTTTATTTATAATTTTTGTTTTTTGTCTGCAAAGTCTGTAAATTCCTTTGTTAGCTTTAACAGATTAAACTTTTTAAAAACTTGCTGCTTAATTTCATACATTTCCAAAATCTTTTTTAACTCTTGCAAATTGTTTAAATGCTTTTCCAGACGACGATGATATCTCTCTTGTTGCAACTTTTGCCGTACACTATGTGATGGCATTGTAAACACTAAAAACTGTTGCGCTGTTGCTCTTATATATAAAAAATTATACCTGTCTGACAGTTTTTGTCAGTGGGTTGTAGGAAAACATTTTATCATATATCACGAGACAGAATGCGGTTGTTTTTGCTGGAACGTCTTTGTGAGTTTCAAAGGTTATTCTCATGGTAATGTTGGAAGATTGCACAGTATCCCTCTGAAAGGTTGTATCAATATACAGCAATGGCGCCAGCTCCAAGTATTCTAAAGGTGAAAATAGCGGATCAGTGATAGGGACTCCGTAGTAGGAACTTTGAAATTTTGAATACATTTCATACGCCGATGCAAACTGGTTTTTATCAATATCCAAAAAGATCTCGTTATAGGGATATCTCTCTCCATTCAAGTAAACATGAATATTTCTTAAATTGATGTGATCAAATCTTGCTCTGTCAGCTCCTGGTTGATCTTCTCTATTAGTTTGAAATCCAATTATTGCGTGTCGGGCAGCTTCTGCCTTTACAGATGTTTTTATTTGCCAATTGTGTCGAGTTGTTTGCATAAGTTCGGGATACTCTACCAGTTCCCATCGTCGAAAATTAATTGGGATCTCTGTACCTTTGTTTACAATCTTTGATAATGTCAGTTCGGTGGGGATATTTGTTGTTACATGTGGCATCATCCATCGCATGGTTGTTAGTAAAATTTTTACTTTTTCACCAGCAATATCATTTTTTATACAATTGTTATCTGAATTGGATCGTATTAAAGTTAACTGTTGCTTTGAATTTAAGATAATTTTTCTATAATCTTCAAAAAATCCAAGCAAATTTCTCAATGGATAAATAGCATTAAAATTGCCTTTCTTGTCACACAGTATGCTGGCTTCATTGAATTTAATGTTTGGGAACCAACCTGCATTTCGCAGTTTTTTGCTTTCGCCATTGCTTAGCGAACAATATCCTTTAAGCAAGGTGGTAGTACCCACATCTCTTACAAAATCGACAGTGACATCATTCAAGTCGTATCTTATTTCTTTAAACATAAACGCAATTGGGTTGTTGCTAAATTTCATGTTTTCCGAAAATTTTCCATCATTGGTTAGCTGTCCTTCAATGTATAGATAACTCTCACATGGCAAAGTGTAGGCTTCAACATCTGGTATAACAATTTTAATTTCGTCATTGTTGTTTAATTTGTTGGGTGAAAATGGATCGTAGGAATAGGTCTCGTATCTTATGACCGAGTTATCCTCAATAATTTTATCTGTCACATTTAAAAAATTCATTGTCTCCTTAGTTTTAAACCAAGTGATCTCAGGAAAGCGCGGTTGGTCTTTGTTAACTGTTTTGAAGCCGGTGTAAGACTAACTAATGAATTGGTTTTTTTCTTTCTTTTATACGATTTTTTTGCGTGGGTATGTTGGTGGGAGTTAAAACTGTTTTGACTTAAATACTTTAGCACCATGCTTTCTATTACGCGACAGTTTAAATAATGATTTTATAATGGCGTCCACTGCCTTTTTATATGCAATCTGAGGGTGATAGTCTCTCCACTAAAATTGATCAATTCATTGTTTTGGTCCCTAACCCATACGGTTATGTTACTTAACGTTTTACGTTGACTGGGAAGTAGATGAGATTCTGGGGTGCTTCAACAATTTTATATCCGACTGGTGCTAAAGGGAAAAATACATATATTGTATGAGTGGGCTCTCCATTGAAATATGATCCATTTGCAATGTTACAATTTATCAATATTGAATTAACTCTAATAATCTCTGTAGTCTTTTGCGAAGTATGCAATTTATTGCCTTCGTACGATCCATCTTCAAATCCTAAAATACTACCAATTGTTTCACTGGTAAATTCGATATTTTCACTGCATTTCATATGACAACGCAAAGTGTTGACATTTGGTATTAGAGATAAAGTAATCCCATGCTGTTGTAGTTGTGTCTTTAAATATTCTTCGATATCCGGCAGTTCATATGCTCCAGAAGGAATTTCTATTGTTTGCTTTCCAACAATAAATTTGTTGTTTCTCTTATCAATGTTTGGAATAGCGTTAAACGTTTCAAAATTAATAAGACTTACTTCGTACTCAGCATCATGCAAATCTAGTGGAGGATTAAAATTGGCTTTTAAAGTGGGTGAATTCCCAGACAAAGTTATTGTAAAAGACATGTCTAAAGACTGATTGTAAGCGTGTCGCGGCTGAGTATATATATATAAGTTCAAACCAACGATAATGACTTTAGTATTAACAATGACTTGTGACAAGAAAGATCGTCGTCGTCATGGTGTCTCAGCTGGGAAAAAACATAAAACACAAAAGAAGGGTGGTCGTGGTTTGGTAAATACCTTAGTTAATAAACTACCTTTTGAAGTACATTTACCAAAATATAATTACTGTGGTCCTGGAACAAAGCTAAAGAAAAGATTAGCACGTAAAGATAAGGGTATTAATCCTTTGGACGAGGCGTGCAAAGAACACGACATTGCCTACTCACAAAAGTCAGATCTACCAAGCAGACACCAGGCTGATAAGGTTCTTGCATCAAAAGCAGCACAACGAATAACAGCATCCGACGCTAGCTTTGGTGAAAAATTGGCTGCTGCAGGAGTTACAGGAATTATGAAAGTCAAAAGTAAGTTTGGAATGGGTTTAAAGAGAAATCGACAACAAAACAAAAAGATCAAGGAAAAGAAACCTCCACGAATTGGTGGTAAAGGAATCTCGTTGAGCAACGCGATAAAACAAGCTCGCAAAAGTATTGTTGGAAAAAGATTTAAAAATTTACAAACAGCTGCTAAAAGTGCTTTGCGTTCGCTAAACGGAAAAAAAGTTGTTTTACCGAAGCAAAGGACTATTCCGATTCCTAAAACAGGAGGCTTCATACCATTGATACCTCTATTTGCTAGTCTCTCAGCTCTTGGTGCTTTAAGCGGTGGTGCTGCAGGAATCGCGAAAGCTGTCAATGACGCCAAAGCAGCAAAAGAAAAATTGGAAGAGGAGAAAAGACATAATAGAGCCAGGGAAGAAGTGGCTATCGGAAAAGGTCTGTACTTGAAACCTTACAAGACTGGTTGTGGTTTGTATCTAAAACCGTATTCAAAAAACTGCTAAAGAAACTACCTCACAGACCTTTGACCAACATTGATTTAGAAAAATTTGGAAAACACCTTCCATACTTCCGAGGAGTGTTTATGCGCGATGAATTACCAAAGGAAATTAAAGAACATGAAAGCGCTATAATCAATTTGGATAGCAAGAAGAATGCAGGTAGTCATTGGGTTGGATTTTATAAAAATAAAACAGATATTTACTACTTTGATTCATACGGTAACCTAAGACCACCCTTGGAAGTTGAAAAGTATTTCAAAAGTGATGGTAGTTTAAACAAAATTCATTATAATCATACACAACACCAATTTGGAAGGAACTCCTACAACTGTGGGCATTTGGTTCTAAAATTCTTATATAAGCATACTTTATGCTAAATTATTTAGTTGCTTTTAAAAGGTTGCGCAATGCGGATTGTAAAACAAAAATTTACTCTACCAGTGAAAAATTACGATAATACGAGTGAGGAATTTCGAAAACATGGTAGACTATTCCCAGGTAGCTGTAAACGCTGTGTCATTGTAGCACCAAGTGGTGGGGGAAAAACAAATGTAATGATAAGTTTACTTGAAGATTTAAATGGATTAAGGTTTGAAAATGTTTATGTTAATTCAAAAACCTTAAATCAACCCAAGTATGAGTATTTAAGAAATCTTTTAAAACCCATTAAAGGAATTGGATATTTTGAGAATAACAGTGAAGACAACATTATTCCACCAAACAAAATTAAGGATAATTCTGTAGTTATTTTCGATGATATGGTATGTGGTGGTCAAAGCATTATTCGCGATTATTTTTGCTTCTCTAGACATAAAAATACAGACTGCTTTTATTTAACTCAGACTTACTCCAGTATACCAAAGCAGCTTATCAGAGATAATCTAAGCTTACTAGTTATCTTTCCACAAGACCTTACCAATTTAAAGCACATTTATCAGGACCATGTGAGCACAGACTTGTCTTTTCAAACATTTAAAGAACTTTGTTCGTTGTGTTGGAAGGATAAATATAGCTTTTTAGTTGTTGACAAAGATAGCGATATTAAAAACGGTCGATACCGACAGGGCTTTGACAAGTTTATTCATATATAAGAGGTCTAGTTGCAAACTTTTGATCATTAGTGATTTAAAAACAAAGATGGACAGACGAAAAGCTTTGGAGCTTGTTAAAACTCGCAAGCCAATAAAAAAGAAACTTCAAGCCTTAAAATCCGATCTCGTTGAATCAGAGTTTAAACGAGAGAAGCAGTTGAAACCAATAACTAAACCTCTTGAAGAATTTTTATCGAAAGTGAAAAATGAAATGTCAATTAAATCGGAACCAAAAACCCCAACTCGAGATTCCTCTACACCCAGCAAAACAAATTTAAACTTTTCCTCATATCGTCCAATTGACTTAAATTCTACCGCTCGAAGTAATTTGTATAAATTTCAACCAATGTTGACACCTACAATGCCCAGTTTTTTAGAAGATACTTTTGTTAGCGACGATAATGATGCTCAAAACAATGGTGATACCAGTGAAGAAATTGATAGAACACTTAACGAAATAAATGAAAGTAGATTAAACTTAACAAGACTTCCTGTTTACGATGAGTACTTGAAAGATTTTGATCCGCTGCCCAGAAAGTATATTGACGAACAAATGAGAGATACTAAAGATGTTCACGATTATACCTATGGAATCTATCACGATGTTGATAATGAAAAGTTTCTTATTGGTAAATCTGAGCTAAACTTTAAAGGTAAAAATGTTTCAGTCAATGGTTTAACCTACCCCGGCACTGTTGGTTTATATGAGTTGTTGTTTAAAAAAGAGCCAGCGGCTTATAGGAAAGATGATTTAGATCAATATATGGATATTTTATCAAGATCCAATGCCTACCGTAGAAATTATGACCCCCAGGATCAGATTCAAGGTACAAAAGTTTCGAAATGGAATCAAATAATTAGACCATATTTGATTAATAAGAAAATTCTTCCCCCACAAAATCGGGAAAGACTTGCTTCTTTTAATAAACCACTTCCTCCGAGAAATTTAAGACCTAGAGCACAATCTACTTCAAGTACTTTACAGAAAAAAGGTGGATCTATGCTCTTGTCGAACAATAAAATAGACTATGTATATTATGATGATCCAAATGAAATTGTGGAAAGATTGAAACTTTTGATAGCGTCACAAACAGCCGGGAATGATGGTCACACAAATGAAATACAATCAATATTGGAAGAGCTTAGAGAGCGTAAAATTTTAGTATAAATAGAGATGTATACAGGTAGATAAGTTTATTTCGTTTTTTACAACCATGACGGTGGACAAGTTCTGGAGACATGTTTCGAGAAAAGGTAAAAATATTCAATACAACATTAGTCAGAGCGATTTGGAAAATAGAGTTTTGTCAAATGTTCCGAAAACACTTCAACCGCAAAGCTCTGACTTTGAAGGTTTAAAGAGACGAATGGTGTCAAACGACTATGAAATGTCAGAAATTCGAAAAAAAATTAAATTAACCGATGAAAAGTTGGGCAATGTGCAACAAAATTGTGTTAAAGAAGACAACTTGTTGGAAAGGGAGAAAAAGCTTAAAGCAGATATACTAAATACTACTTTTAAAGACCAGAATAAAATTGTGGATGATTTCAAAAATCGAATCAATGTGAACTTTGAAAAAATAGTATCCCTTCAAAACCTTGTTGGTCAACAAAATAATGTTACAAATGATATAACTTTATTAAAAAGAGAAATAAATGTTCTTGAAAGTGAGCTTAAAAATTTTCAAAATGGAAACAAAACAGAATTAGAGAGTTATGGACAAAATTTTACAGTTTTCCTTTCAAAATTTAATACTCTTAAAAGTAGTTTTAAAAATTTTCAAGACAAAATTAATGGTGATATTCAACAAATTGCAACTACCAACAACACGAAGCATTTGGAATTTAAAGAGCTAGATGACAAAGTTAAAAACATTTTGCAAACAAATTCTGATTTACAACAAGCTGTGGATGAACTTGGTTTGAAATGCAAGCAGGTTTTATCAAACGATGATTTGGAAAATGATAGCATAAATCAATTCGAAACCGAACTTGCTACATTAAAAACACAGCTTTCAGATCTCGACAAAATTTCAACTGATGCCCTAAAAAATTTAGAAACCAGTATTAAAAAACAGTTTCAAGAAATTATTAACGAACAAAATCAATTACATGTTGAACAAATTAAAAAATGTCTTGAAACAAGCTCAGGTTTAATGGAAAATGTTAATAAACTTAGTCAAAAAGTAAATGAAATTTCAATTAGAAACGTTTCAGAAACAAGTCCAGATGTGCAAAAAAAATATGGTGAACTAGAACGTGATCTTTCCATGTTAAAAACCCAGCTTGAAAATATACCAAAAATTGATGAGGAATCTTTAAATTCTAAATTTTTAGAAACTGTTAAAATAAAATTAAAAGCACAACAAGATCAACTTGAGAAAAATTTTCATGAAAAATTTCCAACAATCGATTATCTCGAACGTAAAATTAAAGATCAGATTGCACACAACAACGAAACAATAACAAAATTAAATAAATCGATTAGTGGCTACATCGAACAAGTTAAAAACTTGGAGATACAGTATGATACATTATGGAGGGCGAGTCTTAAATTATATGATGGCGACTTTGATGAAAAACTGGAAACTGCAAAGTATAAAATAGATCAAGATGTTAGCGCTTTAAGTGAAAAGTTAAAAACATTTCAAGATGATTTAAAACGTGTAAAATCACTTTTGACTGTAAGCACAGATGAGATTAGAGATAAACATTCGCAATTGAAAACTGCTTGTAAAGATAGTAATAAACAAACAATCAAAAAACTTTCCGAGTTTGAAATAATTGTCAACAATCAAGATGAAAAAATTACTAAACTACAAGAAAATTTACAAAATAGTGTATCGTCAAAAGAGATCCAACTCACACAAAGTATAAAAAACTTTAAAGATGACATTGCATTTAAAGTACAAAATATGGAACAAAGAATATCTAATTTGAAGCAAGAGAATAAAACATTTTATGGATATTTACCGCTAGATTTTGTGGGAAAACATATGGAGCAAGAAAATAAATTTTTTATATTTTCGTTAAAAAGTGTTTATTATACCATGCCCTTGAGAGAAGCACAAATTGAGTTTGCAAAATTTCACCCCAATACCACGATTATGGTCGTTGAAGACAAGCTCGAAAATGTAAAATATTATGATTCAACAAATGTGGAAGATATAAAATTGAAACAAAATGATAAAATTTCGTTTGAGAGAGAAGCAGCAACTTCATCCACTGATTTTAGTGCTACTATACTACTTAAGTATCCAATACAATCATAATTTCTTCACTTGCCTTCAAGATGTCTTTGAAAGAAATTGTGGTAAATGAACTGCATAAAACAGCTCGAAAAAAATATTTTCGTCGTAAAGTTAACATCAAGGGATTGAATGATTTATGGGAGGCTGATTTGATTTCCATGATTCCATATGAACGAACAAACAGAAGACATAGATTTATTTTAATTGTAATAAATGCATTTTCCAAGTTTGTATGGGCACGTCCTTTGAAAAGTAAAACCTCTGCAGATGTATTTCGGGCGATGAAATCCATTTTGGAAGAAGCGCCATCAACACCAAAAAACTTACATACGGATAGGGGCAAGGAATTTTTTAATAAAGATTTTCAAAAACTCATAAAAGATTATAAAATCAACCATTATCACACTTTTTCCAATATGAAAGCCTCAATTGTTGAAAGGGTAAATCGCACGCTAAAGAATTTAATGTGGAAAAAATTTAGTGTGCAAGGCAACTACAACTGGATAAATATTTTGGATGAAATTGTAAACAAGTACAACGCCACTGTGCATTCGACAACGGGTGTGGCCCCCAGCAAAGTGTCTAACAAAAATGAGAAATATATTTTAAGAACGTCCTACCCATCAATAAAACTTCCAGATCCAAAATCAATAAAATTTAAAGTTGGAGACTATGTCCGTATCAGCAAAGAGAGACAGGCCTTTACAAAAGGTTATACACCCAACTGGTCCAATGAGGTTTTTCGAATTAGAAAAGTAGTACAGACGAATCCCATTACATACCTGCTTGAAGACCAACAGAATTCCGAAATTAGGGGTGGATTTTATACTGAAGAATTACAACTGACCAAATATCCCGATGTTTACCTCGTTGAAAAGGTATTAAGACGAAAAGGTGACAAGGTTTATGTTAAATGGCTTGGAATGGACAAGTCACACAACTCATGGATTTTGAAAAGAGATATACTTTAGGTTTGTTTGGGCCCTATATAAGGTGAGAGGTTTGCTCCAAGTCCACATTCTACATTTCGAAATGGATTTAGCCAGATTAAACGCTGTAGCTAAATTTGAACTGCGGCAGACAAAACGCATATCAGAGTTGGAAATTGGTAAAGAATACATTATAAATCATCTGAGATCCATCAAAGTTGCGTTCGGCCGCTCCATTATTGCTGTTTTGGAGAACTGTAGCTTTGATGTTTACCTACCGACACGCATATCGCTTGAAGTAGAACCCTACAGAGAAGAATTTAAAACGAACAAATACATCCTGATTTATGAAGGCCATGTGAACACGTCGTTTGGACAAATTCCATCTTTAGAATTTAGAAAAATAGATTAAGATTTTTATGTACTTACTTTAAAAAAAAAAAAATATTTAAGATTTTGTTTGCTTCATTTTTTCCCCTCCTTTTTTTCAAAGAACAAATTACTTTTTTTATTTTTTTCTCATTTCTAAATTGCTATTTATGCTAACACGCAGTTAGTCGCTTTTTTCACAATTCACAAACTTTGGGATTTTCTATAATTTTTTAGACTTTTTTATAATTTCAACTATTATAGCACGCGGTTAGCTCAATTTGATGCAAGGGTAATACACGGTTCGTTGCTTTTTCTCAATATCGTCTAAAAAACACAAGAGTTTACTTGGGCTTGGATTTCTGGAGTTTTTATAATTTTGACTATAGTAACACATTTTCAATAAACCTTGCTCGATTTTTTCGTTCAATTTTTGCTATGGTTCGCTCGTTTTTTGTAAATTTGACTGATTTTAGGGGTCGTCGAATAGCGCGACAGCTTCGGTTCACTCGATTTTTTCATTCAATTTTTGCCACGGTTGGCTCGTTTTTTGTAAATTTGACTTATTTTAGGGGTCGTCGAATAGCGCGACAGCTTCGGTTCACTCGATTTTTTCATTCAATTTTTGCCACGGTTCGCTCGTTTTTTGTAAATTTGACTTATTTTAGGGGTCGTCGAATAAGGCCCCGGCCCCCCCCCCAAAGTGCCCCAGAACCCCCATAAACCCTCTACTTATTTCCAAAGCCGCATATTGTTAAGATGCTCCGTTAAAAAGTTCGCATTAAAAAAAAAAATAATTGTCAAAAAACTATCAAGCATTAGTGGATTTGGACCAAAATCTATTCAGCTCGTTACAATGTCAAACACTATTTCACCTAAACATTTCATGAAAATGGGTTCAGCGGTTTAGGAGCTATCGTGTTACGGACAGAGATACACGCAGACAGACGTCACAACGATATTGCTCAGATAGCTTCAAACACACCCAAATAACGCAGTTTCGGCGTTATCTCAATTTTTTTTCTAAAAAAAAAATCTATTTTCAAAACAACTTGCTTTGCTGCGATTTTCACTATTGTTTTGTCGCTTAAAAAGCAAAGCTTAGTAGGAGTAAGTTTTTTTCTTCTCTTGAAATAGCTGAATTCCTCCAAAGACATTGAATATAAGTTACGGCCAGGGATGTAGCTGCTATAGTGGTTCTTCTTATTAAAGGAAAAAGCTAAATAGCGCGTGACAAAACATCGCAAATTAAATCAAAGTGATTTTTTTGTTTATGCTAGCCTGACCAGGTTAAAAACACTAAAAACGCGCATTTTTGTCCGATTAATTTAACGTTAAAAAGCTATTTTAATTCTTTTTCCTGGCATTATCAACATTTTAAATTAGTCAAGTGTTTTAAGAATTGGCTATGTTGGCGCAAATTAAGTAAAAAAGTCGCATCCTTATTCTTTCAAATTCGAATAAAACCCTAGTAATATGACATTTGTTTTTTTTGCTAAATCCGTTTTGGTTCAAACTTACGGAGGTATTTTTAAGTAAAAAACTGGAAATAGTAAAGTATCTTTTTAACATGTTTGTTGACTCATTTTTTTAATCTAAAGTTAGTCAAAGATTTATCATTATTAAAAACCGGATTTTCTTAATAAAAAATTTTTAAAATCCGAGGCGTATTTAAAAGTTTTTAAATTGACACACATATCTATAAAAAGTTCTTTGCCACCACAAAAAGAATTGCTGCCCTTCATACCTACACAACGGTAAATGCTGGCTTCAATTTTCTTTTATTTATAACACTTTTTTTGGACATCGTATTTTATAGTCGAAGCAAATTAGGCGTAAAAATGACGACTAGATGAACAAATTTATAAGGATTTGACATTTTGGTTGTGAACTCCTAGAAGGAAACCTAAGGTGCAAAACCGAGGAAAAAATGTCAAAAATAATAACCAAAAAATAGAAAATCAATGTCAGGCTTTGCTTCCTATAAAGCTTGCATTTACGATAGGTATCCTTAAGGAAACCCCCTCTACCCTAGGATTAACCTCCTCACCAAACTGAACCTCACGACGATTTTCTGCGTTTATCTCACAAACCGTAACTTTTTATATTCTTCATCAAATTTCTTATACATGATTCAAGTTTCAAGATTTATTCCACACATTTTAAATGTAAATACAGAAATTCTAACATTTTTATAATTTTTTAAATTCTTTTATTAGTGCTGAAAGCGAAAAATTTAATCCTGTAGTGCTTTTACCTACAAACAAAAGATAGAATACAAGAAAAAAATTAAGTAACTAAAAATAGCTTATTAAAATTTTAAAAACTTTAAGAACATTGACTAAGTAACTACTGTCTATTACTTAATTTTTAAACTAATAATTTTAATTATAATACTAAACTTTTCCTGTCAAAAACAAACTCTTTACATATACTATAAATAAAGAAATAAATCTTTATTATTTTTTACAGACACATACACACACACATGCATTAACATAAACCCATATGCTATAGGTATAGGTACAGGTCAAATTACTTTGATAACTAGTGGACAGTGGTTTAATTATATAATAGATTTTTATGTACAGTAGGTCCGTAAAGTCTAGAATCACCCATTATTGCTGATTTAGAGACCGTTGATTGGATGACATGTTTGTTATTAAATAAATGATTACTTTTAACTCTATTTGACCAATCAGGGCGCTAAAAAAACTTATTTCATACAAATGTCTTTTATTAAGTGTTTAGGTATGGAGATACCTTAACAAAAATGTACCACATTTGTAATGACCTATCAAAGCCAAATGTGAAAAAATATACCGTGTGTCCTATTTAAAGAAACATAAGTTTATGTCATAGCTTTTTCTGAAACATCATAGCCTTTTCTAACTCGTATTTTAAATCTTTATTTGATATCCAAGCTTTTTTCTAAAAAGCTTGCAACTTTTTTAAAAAATTCGTGATTCTACACTTTACGGACACACTGTATAAGTAGGCATAATAAAGGGTTTTAAAAAAATAGAAAGATTAAAATCGGAAAATACAAACTCTTTTGATTTTTTGACAAATGATTTAAAACATAGCATCTTTATTGCTTTAGGAAATTCATTATAAATCTTTGCCCCAAGCAAAATAAACATCCTTTGTGTATGGGATAGGTTTGAATAAAACATAAAATAATACGGATTTTTTTTGTGATCTTTAAAAATAGCCCCATAATTGGGACGTCAATGGAGTTTTCTACAATAAACTTTATTATGCATTTTCTCTAAAGTACTTAGTATTTATAAAATTGGATAGAACCTAATTATTTCAGTTTATTTTGCTTATAATATAGAAAGAAATATATCAAGGGGATATTTTTAACACTTTGTGGTTTGTATCCTAGCAAGAATATTACACATGCAACTAATTGATACTTTTTGTAGAATATCTATCAATCTTTGTTTAATGTCATTACAATCATTCTCAAAAATGAGTCGTTTTTAAGTTAAAGGCCACCAAAAAAAGAAAATTGTGCAAATTCAAAAATGACGACCAAATGGTTGATATCATACCTCGAAAACTATTACTCCAACAAAAACACTTTTTAGCATTTTCGTATAAAATTTAGTTTCAAACTCTTTTACAAACACCAACGGATTTTAGAAAAACAGAATTTCTGCGTCATTTTTAAAAAAAAACTTCTTTGAATATTATGGACAGTCAACCCTATAATTGTGCCAAGTTTCGGACCTTTTGCACCAAACCGCATTTTATGTCTCTAATGATTAAACTACTTAACTAATTTTAACTCTTAAGCCCATAGCACAGGGTTGAATAGCTGTCGCAAATATTTAATGTATTACAAAAGCAATCAATCAACCGTCGAAAACTACCAGAATAATCAAAGAAATGTAAGAAGACTAACAAAATTAGTTCAATTATTTCAATAGATAAAAAATACAATAATAATCGTCTACAAAGCCCCTTCTAAAATATCAGACCCGAGACGTTTCCGAGAATTCGATTAAATACTCCAAGGGTAAAAAGCAGTTAATATCTGAAATTACATGCAACAAAGAAACCCGTCTCTAAAATCTAAACCACAAGGTTGCCAAATTTCTGAGGTCGCTGCGACGCGGTCTTAACACGCAAAATACCTTTTATACCACCGAGGTGACTTAGTAGACCGTTTAGTTTCAGTAAAAGCGCCGCTAGTGCCACCGGTAGATACGTGAACTACACGGCCAAAAAGTCGCTATATATACCATTTTGTGACCTCAGAACAAAATTTTGCACACAGCTTGATGAATGTGTTAGGAGTCATCCCTGAAATTTTAATTGAAAAACGTTGACACCTCAAAAAAGTGAGGTGATAACGTTATATATAAGGTGACAACGTAGTTTATATACTTTATTTTGAGGTGGCTACGTACCCTTTATCAATATATATATATATATATATATATATATATATATATATATATATATATATGTTATACTTTAAAGTTTACTTTTAACTTTTTAAAAAACTTTATTTTGATTAAATACAATATAGGACTTAAACGTTATAATTGAACGTGTACTTAAGAACGATTCTAAAGAGAATGACTTAACATTACAATGATTTGAGTTTATATAAAGAAAATGTGCTGATTAAGCAATGAAATAATTCCTTAATATTCTAGACTTAAACTAAAGTGCAATTCGGCAGGACTGCACGTGTTGTTTATTCCGTGAGAGACGCAAGTCAGCAGAATGGTCTTCTTATCTTGAAAGATTCTGAGAAATAAAGTGCTGATTCGGCTTGAATGCACGTGTTGTTTATTTCATGGGAAACGCAAGTCAGCAGAATAAGCTTCTTATCTGGAAGGTTCTCGGGTTTCATAGAAGGTTCTGGTTTCTTCTAAGTGTAGGCAGGATATTTTCATATAACAGCTCCCCTCTTTTTGAAAAAGTTGGCGTTGTACGGCAACTTTTATTAAGATGATTGATTGATCATTAATTTTGCATTGGGTTCGATTTCTTCTTCGATTTGATCTTCGATGTGTATGCTTGGCCTTCTTTTTGGTAAGATATTCGATAAATTCCTAATTCTTTGTAGATTAGGTTTTGGAAATGGTGGAAAGTCATTACCATTATCATTATCGTTATTGGTATTATTACCATTTCTTGTTCTTCGGTGTCTTCGACATTTGCTAATAATGTAAAGAATTACTAGTAGTACTATCAATGTTATTGTAATGATAGTAAACCAATCAATGTATTTTTGAATGAATGGTTGATTGATCATTTTATCTAATTCTTCTGAATATTGGTTAAGATTATGTTGTGCAATATTCAGATCTTCGACGTTTATTTTGCTTAACTTTAATGGTTTTAGGCCTTGAATTTTGGGGATTGCAGGCATATCTTTACAACAAGTATATGGAATATTGATTATTGGTGAATTTATTT
Source organism: Aspidapion aeneum (assembly GCA_963576565.1). Lineage (NCBI taxonomy): Eukaryota > Metazoa > Arthropoda > Insecta > Coleoptera > Brentidae > Aspidapion > Aspidapion aeneum. The sequence continues at coordinate 92,385,525 of OY755040.1, forward strand.
CTTCGAAGGTACTTTCTTGAAGTATGGTTTCAGAATGAATTCTCGTACTTCCAATAAAAGCATTGCATGTTGATTTGAAACGAACTATACTATTGGTTTCAATTAATTTCGTAATGATTTCTTGATTCTTGCATTTGATATTGGTAGGTACTGGTTCTGACATAGTAACTAGCCATTGATTTTCTTCAAGTGGTTGAACATTGTAGCCTTGTGCATAGAAAATGGTTGTTTGACATGTTTTCGGCAGCTGAGTTTGTTGCTTCAATAGTTGAGCTTCACAAATAGAATCACTGTCGATGGGATACGGAAGTACTTTGGAACAGAGCTTCGTTCTCCTTTCGATGATCTTGCAGTGGTCCACGTGGTGGAAGGTGACGAAAAACATTGAATCATCGTCACGCGCAATAAATTTATTAATTGTTGATATAGTATGGTGAAGACCTGTTCGATTATCTAATATTGGTATTGGGTAAAGTCTGTATAAAGTATAAGTCGAAGGGTCTATAAGAGGTATTTTAAGAACAAATACTATTTTTGATTCAGTTTGAAAAGCACTAAGTTCAATTAAATTAATGTATTGGGCTACCGTTGAGATTGATATTGGTAAAGGCAAATTATTTCTTTGTAATGAATGAGAAATCTTTTTCAATGAATCTACCAAATCCGATGGTTTTATTATTGAACCATGCAATATTTTTAAACGTGCAAAAGTTACTGCGTTTAACGCGTCATTTAATGAATCTTTAATAAAGGTGTAACTTTCCATAAGCGATTCACATAAATCTAATGCTTTTATTTGTGCTTCTGCATAGGCAGCGTTATCAGAAATCGAAGTGACTAAATATTGAATTAATTTAATATCATGATTAAACGTTTCTTCATCAATTTGTAATTTTTGTAAAGTCGTATTAAAACTTTTAATAACAGAGGTTGTTACTGAAATTTGTTTTTGCAATAATCTTTCAATATTTTTCTCATCAGTCGATACTTTATTAATACAATCATTAAAGTATTCTCCGTCTGATGCATCTAAATTTCCTGTAATAGATTTCCAAATAGTTCCGATGCCATTAAATATTCCACGTTTTTGCATATATGATTTTTCTTTTGTATCCGAGATAAGTTCTTCGTATTTAATATTAACGCAATTAGAAATTTGTTTTAAAAGGCTAACATGCGTTTTAATTTGCGATTTGAAATTTGCAATTTGATTATTATTGATTGAAAAGCGATCCATAAAGGTATCTAAAATTTTGTCGTTATGTTCAATTGCTTTCTTAAAGGGTAAAAGATCTTTGTAAACAACAAGTGTCCATTCATTATTAGAAATTCTGATAAGGGATTCTTCATGATAAAATAGTCCTAGTGTATTATTTATTGGTAATATTGAATATTGACTGGAAACGATTGAGATTATTCCCATTAATCTAAAATAAAAGATTTTTATTTTATTCAAAGCACGGTTTTAACCTATCAAAATTAACTTTGGTTAATTGATTTGTTTGTGGGTTTTTAAGTGTTGCAGAATTACGATGTATTTCTAAAATTTCAAAAGGACCATTAAATACATTTTCTGATTTTGATTTGATTTGTGATTCTTTAAGCCAAACTTTGTCTCCTACATTAAATTCAGGGAGATTCTTTCGTACGTGTTCGTCGAATCGTTCTTTCGATTTTTGTTTCGATTGATCAGTTCTATTTCTAGCTAATTTGTAAAAATAGTCCATTCTATTATTTAAATCGCGTACATATTTAGATATCAATTGTTCTTGATTATAAAGTTTTTCGGGGGGTCTACTTGATGTATGTCCGAAAACGAGTTCGTAAGGGGTAAATCCGTGTGTTTTGTTTTTTGTATTATTATAGCAAATTACTGCGTATGGAAGAACGCTAAAACAATGATCTTCAGGGTTTTCTTGTTTATTGATTCTAATCATTTCGCAAAGGGTTGCGTGAAGTCGTTCTAGTGAACCGTTTGACTGTGGATGTGCTACGCTAGAAAATGTTAACTTAACATCGTATAGGGTACATAAATCTTTTAAAAGGGTATTATCAAATTCTTTGCCATAATCGCAATGTATTCGTAAGGGTACACCGAAATGTTGGAAAAATAGTAAAATAGTACTAACTACTGTACTTGCTTTTTTATCACTCATTGCGTAAGCTTGTGTAAATTTTGTTAATTCATCCCGTACCGTTAACGCGTAATTTCTGGTGGGATATTCGAAAATATCGATATTGATTCGTTCAAAAGGGGTACGTGGTGTTTCTGTTACAACGAAGGGTCTGCTTAGATTTTTACGAACAATTTTTACTTTTTGGCAAGTTTCACATTTTTTTATGAAATCTTCTACGTTTTTTGTTAAACCACGCCAATTATATTTTTCTCTAATGCGTCTAACTGTTTCATTTATTCCACGGTGTAGGTTGCTTTTTCCTAAGTGATAATTTTCTAAAATTATTGGGATTTCATCTTCGTCGGGGGTTGTTATTATATTTTGGCAAATTTTTAATTTTATGTCTTTATCAGAAAAGATGTAAGATAGCATCTCTAAAGTTGGTAAATCTAGATTGTTTTCGATGCAGTATGTTTTGTTAATTTCAAATTCATTTTGGTCTTTAAAAAGGCAATAAAATAAGTGTTGTGAACAATCATCATTATCGAATGGTAGGGCTATAATAAAATATTTACGTTCTTTAACTGTTTTGCTAGAAACAATGTTAATTTTTAATTCTTCAAGGTGGAGCTCTTCTTCAAAAATATCATGAATAATTTTAAAATGTAAATCTTCCATTTTATTTTGTCGGAAAAAGGTTACTATTAATTTATTTGATTTATCTAATAATTGATCATTCGAGGTTTCGATTTTTGAATAATCAATTAGGGATCGCGTCTTGTAAAGTTCAACAAATCTGTTAAATTCATCTGTGATTTTTTGATCATCGTCTTCGTTAAAAACTGGTTCTGGATCGTCATTTTCGTTATTTGCAAAAATTTTGATGTTTGATTTAAAGTCTATACAGTCTTTGAAATGATTGATTTTTATTCGCGATAAAGCGTCTGCATTTTTATTGATTTTACCGGGTTTATGAATGATTTTAAAACTATATTCTTCTAATTTTAATCGCCAACGTGCTAATCTGCTACCGGGGTCTTTAATTGAAAGTAGCCAGGTTAGAGGTCTGTGATCTGTGACTATAGTGAATTTTCTACCAAAAAGGTAAGGTCGAAAGTGTTTTACGGACCATACTATTGCTAATAGTTCTCTTTCAATAGTGGAGTATTTAGTTTCTGCACTACAAAGGGTTCTCGATGCAAAAGCTATCGGAAAGTCTTTACCAATTGGACCTTGTGAAAGTACGGCTCCTATCGCAAATGCGCTCGCGTCTGTAGTTAAAATGAAGGGTTCTTCAAAATTTGGATAAATTAATATTGGATCAGAAATTAATGCATTTTTCAGTGTTTCAAAAGCTTCTTTACATTCTTTAGAAAAAATAAATTTGGTATCTTTTTGAAGGAGTTTTGTTAAGGGTTTTGAGATTTTCGCGAAGTTCGGTATGAATCTTCGATAATATCCGGCAAGTCCGAGAAATGATTTTACGTCACGAGGATTTTTTAATTCTGGAAAGTTTTGTATACATTTTACTTTATCAGGGTTTGGTTTTACTCCATTTTCGGTAATTAAATGTCCAAGGTATGCTACTTCTTTTCGTAAAAACTCGCATTTGTCAGGTTGAATTTTTAAATTTGATTTTCGTAATCTTTGGAAAACTTCGGAAAGACGTGAAATGTGTTCATGAATTGTTGGTGAATAAACAATAATGTCGTCCATATAAACTAAACAACGTTCATTTAGAATGCCTAATAAAATGTTATCCATCACACGTTGAAATGTGGAGGGTGCATTTTTTAAACCAAATGGCATACGAACAAATTCGTAGTGTCCATTTTCGACAGAAAAGGCTGTTTTTTGAATGTCTTTTTGATCAATTTCAATTTGGTGAAAACCGGATGCTAAATCAAGTGTTGTAAAATATTGACATTTACCTAACTGATCTAATAAATCTGAAATATTTGGAAGTGGATATTTATCGTCAACTGTTACTTCATTCAGTTTTCTATAATCGTTTACTACTCTCCATTTTTGTTTGTTAGAGGCGTCAAGTTTTTTTGGGACTACCCAAACAGGTGATGACCACGGGGAAATTGATGGTAGGATTATTTTTTGATCGAGCATTTTATTAATTTGTGTTTTTACTTCCTCTTTGTGTATTTGAGGGTACCGATATGATTTAGTAAAAATTGGATGAGCATTGTTGGTTTCAATTGTATGTTTGATTTGATTAGTGAAAGTTAATTGATCTCCTTCGATATAGAAAATGTCAGAAAATTCAAAACAAAGATTTGAAATTAGTTCTTTTTCTTCGTAATTTAGATGTTCTAGTCTTAATTGATTTTTAATAAGATCGATTCTGTCAATGAGTTCGTCTTCATTGGTATTAAAATTTAAAATATCGTGAACACTTGGTATGGGTTCGAAAGACAAGTTATTAAAATTTATTGTTTTAGGAATAGCATTGGGATTTATTACTGATGTATAAAATTCACCATTTTCGTTAATGTGGACTAGGGCGTTTGGTAATCTTACTTTTTCTATTTCTTGACCAATTAAAATTGCTTCTATGTTTTTTAAATTACATTTTAATTTAAAAACTTGTTCGGTTCGCGGTTCTAGAGATATTTGATTTTGAAAATTATTTGGATTTAAATTTATTCGCGGTTTCGGTATTGGTGGCGTTTTTTGATTTTGAATTAATCTTGGTTTAGGTATTGGTGGTATGTTTTGATTTATTTGATTTTGAATAATTTTGGGATTTTGTTCGAAAGTTTTTTCTGTAACTTGAATTAAAGGTATTGTTTTAAAATTGGTGCATAGCTGTTTCGAATTTAAGTCAATTACGCACTTGTAATGTTCAAGAAAATCGAGTCCTAATATTCCGTCAAATTCTATGTCTAAATTACAAATATAGACTTTTAGTGGATCGTCTTTAGCGAAAGGGATTAAAACTGATTGGGTGATTGGAATTTTTTCATCGGTTATTCCTTGTACTATTACATTTTCTGCAAATCCATTATTATAATTTTCGACTGTTTTTTCTTTAAATACTGAAATTCCTGCGCCGGTGTCAATTAAAAGTTTAAATTTATTTGTTGCGACATTAATATAAAAAACATTTTTTGAGTTTAAGTTATGTAGATTGGTATTTACACGAATGTTTGTTCTGAGGTTTGATCGATTGACATGTGTTGGATTTTCATAGTAGTTTGTTCTAATTGGGTATCTGTTTCTTGAATCGATTGGGGTGGATGGTTTTGATTGGAAGTAATTTGAAAATTTTGGGTTTCTAGTGGTATATTTGATATATTCTGGGTTGATTAAAATTATATTGACTTATGTCATTTACATATTGTTCATCAAGATTATTCGAAAATTCTTGTGAGATTTCATTTTCGTAATGAAACTGATTTTCATACTGAAAATTTTCAAAATTTGGATCATAAGGATCGTAATTGTCAAAATTGTTAAAATTTTCAAAATTTGGATCATAAAGATCGTAGTTGTCAAAATTATTAAAATATTCATCAGAATAGTTTACTACATGTGCTCTATGTTGTGGGGAATTGTAATTTGGATTTCTTTGAATTACTGATGGTCTAAAATTATTTTGTTGGTTTTGTGGTACAAAATTTCTAGAGGTGCTTGGTTGATTTTGGGCAAAATTGGGTCTTTGAAAATTTTGGTTAGATTGTTGATTTTGATTTTGGGCAAAATTGGGTCTTTGAAAATTTTGGTTAAATTGTTGATTTTGATTTGTGTAGACCGGGGGTCTCTGTACAAAAGTACGGCATTCACTTCCGTGATGACCTAAACGATTACATTTAAAACATTTTTGTGGTTGAGAAGCTGTTCTTCGCGATTGAAAATTATTTTGTCTATTTTGTATGGGATTATTTGAAACATTGGGTCGGTTTGGAGTTTTTTGTGTTTCAAAATATGAAAGTTGTAGTTCGCGTCTTATTCTTACTTGTGCTTCAAGTAAATCTTTTGGATTGCTAGCACGGACAATATGACCTATGCGCGATTCTAATCCTGTTAAAAGCGTATTTAATGCCATAGAATCTATAATTTGGATTTGTGCATCTTTTTGAAGCATATTTAAATTTGATTTTTGAATACAAGCGTGCATTTTTGAATTCATGACTTGTAATCTATTGAAAAACATTAAAGGTGATTCATTTGTTTGTTGTTTGAGTCTTTGTAGATCTTGAATTAATGAAGAAAGGTCTCGCGTATCTCCATAATATGTTGTTAATAATTGCTTAATTTGAATCCAAGAAAGAGGATTTCGAGAGTTTACTAATTGTGCGGCTTTTCCTTTTAATTTATTTTTAATGTGTATGACCAATAAATCGCGTTGATCTCCGACAGCCATGTTATAAGCACAATCGCAAGCATTGATAAAAGTTCCTAAAAATATTTGATCTCCATCGTATTCGGGGATTATTGAGAAAATTTCCGATAAACGATAAGGTTCAACCTCAACTATAGGTTGGTTTGCTGGTACGTTTGCTGGTTGGTTATTACGTTCAGTCATTTTGAATGGTTTTTAATTTCTCTTGTTTTAAACTTAAATTAAAAAATTTTTTTAGGTTTTGTTTCTTAAAACTAAATTTTATTTTTGACTTCTTTTAAATTCAAAAAATTTTCTTAAAAATTCAAAATTGTAGAAGTCAGGCTTAGAAAATCGAACAGATTTTTCAAAATATCAACTTATTTGAAAAAAAATAAAACGTGATGATTCAATTGTCTTACTCACAAAAGCTTTAGCAGGACCATTTGTCTCCACGTGTTCGGCTACCAGGGGCTTCACTGGGTGTTCCTTCCGTATCCGTTGGTTGCGAGGACGCTTGGTTCGTTGCTGTCTAGCTTCTTGGTTGCTTATGTAACTACTTGGTTGCTATGTAACTTCTTTATTGCTGTGTAACTTCTTGGTTGCTGTAGATTCTTGATAGCTTAAAGAGCTGGAGCTTCACCACTCGCGAATTAGAATACTCGTGTTTTCGCGTGTGTTAAACTATCCGTACGACTGCGCCAAACGTTATACTTTACTTTTAACTTTTTAAAAAACTTTATTTTGATTAAATACAATATAGGACTTAAACGTTATAATTGAACGTGTACTTAAGAACGATTTTAAAGAGAAAGACTTAACATTACAATGATTTGAGTTTATATAAAGAAAAGGTGCTGATTAAGCAATGGAATAATTCCTTAATATTCTAGACTTAAACTAAAGTGCAATTTGGCTTGAATGCACGTGTTGTTTATTTCATGGGAAACGCAAGTCAGCAGAATAAGCTTCTTATCTGGAAGGTTCTCGGGTTTCATAGAAGGTTCTGGTTTCTTCTAAGTGTAGGCAGGATATTTTCATATAACATATATATATATATTGATGCGCTCGCCGTTGTCTCCTCAGCGTTAAGGATATGACGACCTGACCTCACCTATTTCTGGTGGTATAGGTACATATATAAGATGAGGGTAACTTCCTTTACCAGAATTTTAAAAGAGGGGTAAAGATTTTGTTTCAAATATTTGATAAATACGTGGAAGACGTTCGGACCTCAGGCCGATATACAACCTTTGGATATGTGGTATTTCCTGCCACCTCAGGCACTGTTGCCGGTTTTATTAAGGTGATAACGTGCAGCCTTGATCTACATTTTATATAAAGGCGATAACAACGTATTATCTTTATTTAACTAAATTTAAATATTTTATAAACAGTGACAACGTATTCCTTGAATCTAATTATTGATAAATATAAAATAAATATGCAATTTACCGCTGATTTATTTTCAACAAGAAAGTATAATACGTATGTGTTGAGTGGCAATGGGTCCGTTGCGCCACAGAAAGTTTGGAAAATGTAATATAATTAAGTTTTTTACTAAAAATGTATTTCTTCTCTTCGACGCATTTCGGTTAAAATACCATAATTATGACAAAGCGTCGAAGAGGAAAAAAGCAGCAAATGCCCAGCATGAAACACCCCTATTTAATGGAATATTACGTATATGATTAAAAGGTGTAGTAAACCTTAAGGACCCCCACACTTTATTATAAAAGACAAAAGAAAAATCGTGTAAGATCACACTCCATTGTCAAAAACGGAGTTATCAATAGCCGGACATCATCAAAAACGTCATTCATCAAAACAAGATATGAGCAAAACCGTCTGCGGTCAAAAAAGAATTGGTAAAAAACGGATAAAAACAGAATCCAAGTTTTGTATAAAAAATTATAAATAGGGGCTTGGCTTTGTCATTCACCTAATTAAGGGCGGTTCTGATAGTGCAATACAATTGAAGCGTCCTAGGCCTGGGGCCCCCGCCGGCCGTAGCTTACATGTTTTTAGATATTTTTAACATATTTCATAAAAAGAAACATAAAATAACATAAAATACAGCCTCATGGGGCCCCCTCAAAACTGACTCGGCCCCCCTAAAAATTTTTTCTCAATACGCCACTGTTTACTAAAACCCTTATAGAGCATTTTAAGCAATAAGGTGTAAGGCACATCTTTAAAAAAGTCTGACAGGGCGTGTTAGACCCTGGGTTAAGATTCCTTTGTGATTATGTGACCAAGAGGTTTTTTTGCCACTAAACTTTCACGATACCGATTTTTGAGGAAGAGAGCATGCGCAATCTCAATTGGGATCAAAATGGGATTTGGATTTGATTTTTAAGTGCCTGCTTTTAACTCACATGATACCCGTGTAGGGATCAAAAAGATGTGTCGTATACTGCAGCAATACAAAATCCGTTCTTCTTTGGTTGCTTAGAATTGGATATATAAGGTTGCAATGAAGTTGCTCAGCCCCTTTTTATGATTATATCCTTTATGATTTTGTTAGGTTTTGAGAAAAATCGTAATGGAAAAGTTCGATTCTATTTTGTCCGATTATTACCAAATCTTTTTTACTGCGGGCGATTTTGCTCCTGTCTTATTTTAATAAATAACATTTTTGATAATATCCGGTTATTAAAAATTTCGCTGTTTTTGAAATCGGCCTTATACTATTTTTAAGATCTTGGGCGACTTCTTTTGTCCTTTGTAACGATGAATAGGGATTAAACTATAATGACTAAGGCCAGAATAACTCAAGTTTTGTTATTTTATTTTTTTAACATGCATTAAAAGTTCACAAATTTAAGGAAGAAACTATGGTTGCCTAGAATAAGATCAATTTAACCATATATTATTAAAATGATGGTATTTATATATTGGTATAGTATAATGTGTTTTATTTTATTGTTAATAAAAAATGCTCAGTTGACTTATCTTAAATAAGATATAAGGAGTAAGCCATTTAGGATTCTTTATGTTGATTTTTTTTAAGCTAGATTCAAAAATCATAGACAGTGACTGGAAGCACCTAGAAGTTTCAAATTTAGGGAAAATCGGTTCAATTATTTTGTAATAAAAAAACTTTTATTGTCACGAGAACCCTACATAGCCACAAAATTTTAAGTTTGGAGTACATCGGAATATTTCTGAATACCTGTCACAAGGTTTTAAGCAAAGGTGTAGCAAATAATTCAATTCAAGTTCAATAAAACCGTTTAAAAAGACCAGAATATTAAAAACATTTTGAGTAGGATAAAATTGATTAAAATATTCCAATAAGATGAAAGAAAAAATAGTAATTTTGTACGAAGCTCATCTTGAAATATCTTACGGGAATTTTACAATTGTGAGCTAGACTAGTACATATACCGGGTGGGCCAAAAAAAAGGGACAATTTTTTTTCATTATAACTTTTGAACTATCCCATCGATTTTAATGGGACAAACTGCACTGGACAGAGAATCAATCATAGTTTTGACTAAATATATTTTTTTGTTCGCCATCTAAACATCCAAGATGGCGAACGAAATTAAATTGTACCCTTCAAAGATGCTCGTTTATTCTTGTGTTGCGAACACGTTTTAATTATTTTTTTAAACTAGTGCTGCATTCTTACCACACACAACAAGGTACGAGTCAGCAAAATAGGTTTAGTGGTTCTAAAAAAAAATCGCATCTTTGAAGGGTACAATTTAATTTTGTCCGCCATCTTGGATTTTGATATGACTGACAAAAAAATATATTTAGTCAAAACTGTGATTAATTATCTATTAAGTGCAGTTTGTCTTATTAAAATTAATTGTATAGTTCAAAAGTTATAATTAAAAAAAATTATCCGGTTTTTTTTGGCCCACCCGGTAATTACAATGTTTAAATTTAGCTAACTAAATAATGCATTACGGAATATTACGTATATGCTTTTGCTCTGGGTACAAAATTTAACTTTGTAATTTCGATTCGACATAAAGGCAGCAACAATGATTAGAATATTACTAGAGATTCGGTAGCTTAGTGACGCATGGCGTTACAAAAATGGCCGAATTGGTGAAAATTGTAATATACCGTTGTGAGTTTTAATTTCCTTTGTAGGGAAAAGAAGTATCATACAAATTTAAATACACCAAAAGGTCAGGTTCAATGTTTGGTATAAAATTTATCCCTTCCTAGTCCGTGCAGCAATGGCTAGAGAAAGTATTGTTTTCGAGGAAAATCTTATTTTGAGATAACGTCGAAATTGTGTAATTTGGGTGTATTTTACCTATTTTAGCAATATCGTCATGACGCCTATCTGTGTGTGTGTATGTGTGTCTGTAAGACCATAGCTCCCAAACCGCTAAACCGATTTTCATGAAATTTTTAGGTCAAATATTATTCAATACTGTAGCAAGCTGATTAGATATCGGTCATAATCTATTATTCATTATAAGCATTTCATCAATATACAATTTTCGGAATATAGTAAAACTTATTTTCCGCATTTAGGTGTTTAAATCAAAAACTTTGTAGATGTTTTAGTTTCGAAGATATTTACAAAAAACTGTTTTCAAAGCTGATATGGCGTGGAGTTCACTTGGAGTGTGCTAATGGGCTACGATAGTATCAGATCCGTCATGGATCCATCTATTTAAATTTCTGTGGCTTGCTGACGCTACGAGATCACAAAGATGGGCGATGGGCATAAATTGTATTATACCATTCTAAGAATTGGGTCTCTTTGTGAGGAGTAAAAGTAATATACCTCTTATAAGATTTTTGTCTACCCTCAAAACTTATGGAATTTTAGTATGTTGTAGAATAAACCTTCGATATCAAAAAATCCCAACTTAATCTAATGAGTCAATAAATATCGGGCTAACCGCATAATTAGAAAAATAAATATATACTATAAGAAGTTGCCTAAAGCGGCCTCCTCACGAGCCAATTTGCAGGGGTAATTTAGCGTATCTGCATATGGTAGATATCAGTTTTTGCCAATATCTGTTACATACAGGGACGCTAAATTGCCCCTATAAATTGACTAATCTATGATTCTATAATTGACTAGGCGTCTGAAAAAGGTGACGATTTTTTAGGATTACAAATATTCCCAATGTAGGGGTGCCAGTGGAGTAGTAAATGTCAATTCTAGTCGTTTAAGTTAAGTAAGTAAAATTATAATTTAAATTTCTACAATAAAATTCTAAACACATTTGATGTAGGAAGCTTAGTTTTTGAGAAAATCATATAAAACCTAAAAATTTTGTTTTATTATAAAAATATCCTAAATTTTCGAATGACCCTGGAGCATCAACTTTAGCTTTAAGAATACTATATGATATACTGATTAAAAGAGAAAATTATTTTCTAAAAAAAATGTTTTCAATATTTTCCTCTCTAATGATTTTTCAAAAAACTAAATAAAACCTATAATAATAATACCGATTTTTTGTGATCTTTAAAAATAACCCCCTAATTAGGACGCCCATGGAGTTTCCTACAATAAACTCTATTATATATATTGTTGTTTTGTTTTGAAAATTGGATAAAACCTAATTAGTTTCAGTTTATTTTGCATATAATGTAGAAATACATGTGTGTGTCTGTCATGTCATTACAATCATTCTCTCAAAAATGAGTAGATTCTTATTTAAAGGACACCAAAAAGACAAATTGGCCAAATTCCAAAATAACAGAGAAATGGTTATTATCATACCTCTAAAACTCTTAGCCTAAAAAAACACATTTTAGCATTTTCGTATAAAATTTTGTTGGCTATTAGTTCAGTCAATGAATGGCTATTCAGGGGTTGTAGAGTGCATGGAGGGGGGGGGGAGAATTTTTCTCTCTATGAATATGTTTAGAGTAGTTAGGACGTTAACATATCAAAAGTCCCCACCCCTAGCCCTCCCACTTCAGTGGCGGAGGGGGGTGAAAAAGTGCCGTTTTTCGGATTTTAGCCTATAACTCGATTACGGCGCGTTGTTAAAAAAAAATTTTAATTAAAAATTAAAGAGCATCAAATTCCCTACAAAATGGTTCAGTTCGGTTCGGTTCGGTACTACCGTACCTTTAAGTGTAACAGATTATGAGATAGTGGCCACCAAAAACCGTTAATTTTTGAAAAACACATTTTTGCTCCTTTTTTTTTATTAAACTTGTTCATCTAAAACTTTTGATTTTAATTTTAGAAAAAATTTCTCAATATGAAAGCTGTAAACCAATCAATTTACTTTCAAAATGTGTTGCATTTACTAACTTATCTATAACATATCAAAAGATACTTTTTTATTATTTTTTTGTATTATTCAAGAGTGATACATTTGATAATATAAACTGAATAAACATATTTTAATATACAAAAAATATAATAAAGGCAGTGGCGGATCCAAAATTAGAGCAATTTTTGTAAATCTTGTGTTGGGAAAAAATAATCAATCATGATGTGGTCTCTTTACTGCATAAAATTTTCAGGCAAAAACAAACCTTAATTATTAAATCAACCTTACAAACCAACCTAATAAACCGACCCAACCAACCAACCTTTGTAATGGATACCTAAGTCAAATTCTTCAAGACCCATTATTTGGCAAGTTTTGCTCTGTTGTTTTCGCAGAGCATTGAATTAAATAAATTCAATCCTCTAAGATTATTTTTAATAAAGATATAACATTAAAAATTGAGTACAATGGTGCAAAAAAAGACGCTATATAAAGTTACTTGAAGAAAATTTTTAATAAAGAACACATAATCATAACGCTGCAAGCTTCACAGGATATTGTAAGCACTGCAATTTCAAACACCATGCAGTAGTCATTGTAAAACAAAGATTTTTCGGTAATCTAGGTCGAAAATACTTCACTTATAAATCCTGTCAGGGTTAAGTAGAAAAAGCATATTTTATCTACGAAATGCAGCAGCTAGGAGTAAAAGAAATATTGTTCTTGCATGCTTTTACTGATTGCTATTGAACATCTGACGCATTTTGGAGGGGTCAGCTAGGATTTATAAAGCTTTACCAAAAATTCCCTAAAATCCAAAAACTAGCTAAAGTGTTTTACAATCCCCGCTCTTTGCATGCTGAAGTAGAACTTGCTTAACAGTTATACATGCTAACATGGTATCTCTTCTGAAAGTTCCCTAAATGCCGTCAGATGTCCTTTATTTATAAAATCAGAGGCAAATATGGAACTATTGACTTAAAAAAAATGAGAAGTGCAGCAGAAACCTAAGAAAGCAAGACAAACAAAATAATTATAATTACATTAGTTGCAAACATTTTCACATCACTTTTATCCAAATATTACTCTGACTTATTATCACATTTCCCAAGTGTGTTAACAACAAAACAACATAAATTTAACACATATCAAGTAACTATATACACCGGTTCCGATATACACCTATGGTTATCATTATCATCATATCATCATTAGCTAGCTCCAGAACTATGGGGTTGGGAATCTAAAGCAAACTGTATAGTTCCAACCTTCACCAAATTTTCAGTGGCATCAAGAAAAATTTTAAAGATGATTTTTTGTAGATACGTAACTGACTACAGCAGCACCAAATGTAGCTGCAAAAAGCATGTTCCATTTATGCGACAATTGTCAGAGAAAATGTTTAAAGGGTTTGTCCGTTTTAATCAATCATAATGAAGATGAAGGAGTCGAGCCAGAAATTCAAAAAGGGAAGACAAACAAAATAATTATAATAATATTAATTATAAAGATTTTCAACCACCTCTATCCAAATATTACTACGTTCGTACAAAATTGCATCAGTATTTGTATCTACAGATGTATAAGCTTTCGTTTTATTCCATATACAATATGAATTTAAAATTTGTAGGCATAGTCAATACAATATGTTAAGAATGCTTTATAGAAGGCTAATTGATATAAATCAATCTAAAAATTGTTCTTATTATACGTGTAAAAACTTAAGTACCAATGACTAGGTATTCAATCTTTTAGCTGGCTCAAAAAATTTATAACCCTTAAAAATAATAATAATACTTCAATTGTGATTCCAACTGGAGTGGGAACGTTTTTCCTTAAGTTTCCTTTCAAATAATACTTATTCCGTTTAATTTACCCCGGTCCTAGTGCCCTTAAGGTCGATAGCTTGACCGAAGACTCATAATGATAATGATGATTAAGAAGGTGATAGTAAAAGTAATTATACAGTTTTTTGTAGAAAATCAGAAATATCAACTTAAAACTAAAACACCTATAACTTTTTATTTATGATCACACATTTAAAGATAAATAAATTTCTTTTTCAAAATTGAATGCACTACATTGTCGTTATTCACGATTTTTTCGAAAATTAAAAACAAAAGATTTATATGAAGAAGTCTGATAAAAATATGGGGCAAAAATGTGTGTTTGCAAAAATTAACGGTTTTTGGTTGCCACTATCTCAAATTTTGTAGGGAATTTAATGCTCTTTAGTTTTTATATAAAAAAAATTTGTACACCGCGCCGTAATCGAGTTATAGGCAAAAAACCGAAAAATTGCACCTTCTTACCCCCCTCCGCTACTGAAGCGGGGGGGCTAGAGTTGAGGACTATTAATATGTTAATGTCCTAACAACCCTAAAGCTATCCACGAAGAGAAAAATTCTCCCCCCTTCCATGCACTCTACAACCCTCTCGTTGACTGGACTATATAATTTTTGTTTCAAACTTTTTTACGAAAAATAAGTTATTTTAGAAAAACAGAATTTGTGCACCGGTTTTTTAAAAAGCGAGAGCAGACATCGCTTGAGGTCGCAAACTTTAAGTATTATAGACCGTAAACCCTATAATTGTGCCAAGTTTCGGACTTTTTACACCAAGACGGCATTTTATATCTCTAATGATTGAACTACTTAACTAATTTCAAGTCTAAAGCCCATAGGAAACTGTATGAATAGCTGTCGCAAAGATTTGATGTATTAGAAAATCAATCAAGTCAAGTTAATTAAAGCCGTTGATCAAGTCAAGTTAAATAAAACCGTTAAAAACTACCAGAATAATTTAAAAAATGTAAAAAGATTAGCAAAATTAGTTAAATTGTTTCAATAAGATAAAAAATACAATAATAATCCTCTACAAAGCCCCTTTTAAAATATCAGACCCAGACACTCGTTTCTGAGAATTTTATTAAACATTGCATTCCAGCATATAAATTATATATATATATATATATATATATATATATATATATATATATATATATATATATATATATATGCCGGTTGTCCCAAAAAACCAATAACTATTATCAATTATAACTTTTTAACTATATCATCGATTTTAATAGGGTGAATTGCACTTTGCAAGTGGTGTTATTAATTGTTTAATAAATTTTTCATTTTATTGTACGCATTTGGCTGCCCTCCTATAATAATCACCTTAGGAGACTGCGTCGTTGATGGCCTTACCCCCAGATAAAATAGTTTTTTGGATTATAATATTTTATCAAAGTTTAACAGGAAGTAAAAAAAAATATTATATGGTAAAAATACATTTTCTTCGGAAATTAGCAAACAATCTATGAGCCTAAAAATTTATGATGGAATTCTTGTTTGCTTTTTTAATTTTGTTTGCATTTCTTTGCTTATGAAATCCTTATTTTATGTCTGTGCTTTGGCTTGACCTTTCGGAGACTACACTATGCCTACTTGAGTGAATGTGCTGCTTATCTGAGGTTTAGATGTGACCGCTTGCGCCTAGCCGAGCTCCCCTCTTCGTGACATGCATGCCGGAAGGGACCCGACCGCGTCGCGCAACGCGGTCGGGTTGCTTCTTTAGTACGCTTTTGACTACGAGAGTAATGTGTTGTACCAAGTTAACGCTGCTAGCGTTCGAAGTAAACAAGTTTGTTTTGTTTGCGAGATTTTTCGAAAATTATGGTAAGTAAATTTATTTTTACTTGCCATATTATAGGTTTAGATGTGGCGCAGGAAAAGGTTGAATAAAAAAGATAAATAAGTAATCTTATTTGTTTAATGCTGCCAGTTATTTTTCTTTATTGTTTTATTTTGAATTTTTTGGAAAACCTAACCTTAAAGTTTGTTTTGATATTTTTGGGCTTTCTGCAAAAACCTTCAAAAAAGAAAGTCCTGTTTGGCAAAAATTCCGATCAGGTGATAATTTCTCTCTTTGTTGAAAGTTATTTTCTTTTTGATCACCTGATCATTTTGGTAAAATCATGCGCGTTTTTTGCTCACGATGGGAGTTTGAAGCGCCACCCTGTGTATGATAGGGGAATGAAGAAATCACTTCCGACAAAAAACTGAAAGAAGTCACACGTGTTTTTGGGTTGAAGACCGAAATTCCAGTCGCAAGAAAGGGCCGCGGCCGTCAGTGAAATTATGGGACTGCTACAGAATTACAGAAGGTAAGCTTCTAACGTGTTGCCGATTTTTTCCTTTGTTGTTTAGTTTAATAGACTCTGTTTTCCCAGGCGGGACGAATTTAATTTTGGGGTTATTTTTTTTGGGATATCTCTAGTTTTTCTCCCCTTCAGGGCTCAGATGTCTATTTGGTCCTTCAGACCCTTATGTTTTTTTTTTGTTAAAAATTGGTAATTTTATAGTTTTTTTGCAGCAACCACATTTAATCGTTTTTTTTTTTGCCAGATTCGGACATTGTTGTTTTTGTACCGGTTTTTTTTAGAGTTCGCATGGTTTTGAAGGTTGGTTGCCCTGAGTTTGGTATATGACATTGTGCGGCGATAAAATAAAACCGCCGTTCGACATTTGGGAGCGGCCCGGGCCCCCGTTCTTTTTTCTTGCTGGCTGACGTTTCATTGCTGTTTGTGTGTTCTAACCTCATAACTTCACGTGTTGTTTTGTTTACCTCCGAGGTTAGAAAATTGTTGATTATTCGTCGGGTTTCGAATTTGTTTGTGTGAAATCCGTCGAAATTTACCTTCATTTTTTGCTTTCGTTAAGCGCGAGATTAGTGCCGCGTTGTTTAGCGAACCGTACCGGTGTGTTGATAGCCAATTTGTCGCGAAAAAACCTACCTTTTTGTATCTGATAAAAAGCGCTTTATAATGTCTGATCAAAGAAGTTTAAAACAAAAACAAAAAAGGGTTTTTAATAAATTAGAAACAACTATAACCGTCGAAGCCCAGGGCAATGCAGAGAAGGCAAAAAAGTTAAAACCCAGATGGGAAGATGTGCCTTCTCTGATAAGTCAATTCGATGCATTGCATTTTGAAATTATAAGCTTGGATAGTAGTGATCAGATACAAGAAAGTCAGGAAACTTTAGTACAGGAATTTGATGAAATGAAATACACAATTAGATCGATTTGTCGTGAGCTCTATCCAGAGGATTACCAAGATGCCTCACAGACAATTTTGAACCATTCCCTGGTAAATGTGGACAGGGGTCTTGAAATTAAAAGAATAGAGGAACCCCATTTTGACGGTAATCTTAAAAAATGGCTCACCTTTTTTGATATGTTTAAGTCACTTGTTCATGATAAAGCTGACATGAGTGAAATAGCTAAATTTCAAGCCTTAAATACCGCTCTGGTGGGAGAGGCCGCATCTGTAATTAGGAACATACAGCTAACCTCAGATAATTATCGAGTAGCCTTCGATGCAATGATTAGACGCTTTAATAATAAAAGACTTTTGGTAACAAATTATTGGACGTCTATTTGTCAAGCCCCTTCTGCAAAATCGAGCAACCCTCATGATTTAAGGTAATTGTTGTCCACTTTCCGGGAAAATTTGGAAGCATTGTCAAACTGTGATGATATAGACCTTTTAGATTTTGCTAAAATGCTTCTTCTTTTGCAAAAGGTTGATACCCCATTGAAAAGTTTGAGATTGAGTATAGTGATAAGGAAATCCCGTCCTATAAAGATTTGTTTAAATTCTTAGAGAAAAATTGTCGGGCTTTGGAGAATAGTTCTCTTTTGAATAAGCCGAAGGAGGTCTCACCTCCTCTACTCCCTAGGAAGGGTGGCAAACCACCCTATCCTGTGTTAATGACTGGAACAGGCCAGTCTGGTAATAAAGGTTGTGATTATTGCCAGCAACAGCCCTACCGTCCCCTTGTGAAGTGTACCAGATTTCTGGAATTAGAAGTAGGTCAACGCCATCAATTTGTTAAGCGTGAACGATTGTGTTTTAACTGCTTTGGCAAACATGGTGTATCTCAATGCCCTACAAATGCCACGTGTCGTCAGTGCCAGGGTCTTCACCATTCCCTGTTGCACTTTGTGAAAAGCTCTCCGAGCCCCCAAGTTGATCGTCCAGGGAAGACCCCCCGTATACTTAATAGTGAAGGTGCCCAACAGGCATTGTGTACAGCTACACCCAGTAGCAACCATTTTGAACCTCGTAAGAGGAGACCTGTGCTTTTTGCAACTGTCGAAGTTTTAGTTGTAGATGACAACAAGAAGTATGTGTCTTGTCGGGCAATTTTAGATTCCGCTAGTGAAGCGTCCTTTGTAACCGTCTCTTTGGCTGAGAGGTTAGGACTTAAAGTAGCTCCGAATAGAACTCCTATTGAAGGAATAAATGGCATGATTTCTAGTACATCAGATGGCAATGTAACATTGCAAATAGACTCCTCCAAGTTTCCTGATAGTTTTCTTTTCCTGTGATGCCATTCTTATTCCTAAAATTTGTGGAACCATACCTGTGACTGTTGTAGAATATGATTCTATTCAGTGGCCGTACCTAAAAAATTTAGATTTTGCTGATCCTAATTTTGGACAACCTAGTAGTGTAGACCTTTTAATTGGTGTTGATTTGTTTGGTCAGATGCTTGTGCCTGGCTTTAAAAAAGGAGAAAATGGAGGACCTTGTGCCATTAATTCAATATTTGGTTGGATACTCCTTGGTGGTATTGAGGGTCCTCGTAAAACTCAATAACCCATTAGTTTGTTGACCTCAGTGTCTTCCCCTATAGAATCTCGATTGGATAGTACCTTACAAAGATTTTGGGAACTAGAATCGACCCCTCAAAAAATCCCTCTTTCCTCTGATGAGGACTTGTGTGAAAAAATATTTGCACTCATTCAAGAACTGAGTCCGGTAGATATCTTGTTCGCTTGCCTTTCAGAGAGCCTCGACAAGAACTTGGTAACTCTAAAGGTCAAGCATTGCGTAGATTCAATGATGGAAAACCGATTGTTGAAAAATCCTGCTTTGTATAGTGCGTACAAAGACTTTGTTCAGGATTACCTAGACCAGGGGCATATGAAATTGGACAATTCTAGCCCTGACTTCCATTCATATTTTATTCCACACCACCCAGTAGTGAAGGCAGATGGTGAGTTGTCAAAAATTCGAATTGTTTTTGATGCATCTGCCAAGACCTCAAATAGTCGTAGCTTAAATTCTATTTTATTGGTAGGACCTAAACTCCAAAAAGATATTGTGTCAATATTGCTTACTTTTCGCCTTTATAGTGTTGTATATTCTAGTGACATACGTCAAATGTTCAGGCAGATTGATATGCATCAGGCTAATGTGTGTTATCAAAAGATATTGTGGCGGTTTGACCCAACCGAGGAGATTCAAGATTACTCTCTTCAAACAGTAACTTATGGTGTGAATTCGAGCCCATACCTAGCTATTCGTACTCGTCACCAGCTCTTTAAAGATCATGGCAGTGGCTTTCCACTAGCGAGCAAGGTGTTGATGCATACTACTTATGTAGACGATGACATCGGATTAGCTAATTCTGTAGCTGAAGCCTTAGAAAGCCAGAAACAGCTAATTGCGTTGTTAAAATTGGGTTGTTTTGAACTTCGTAAGTGGACTAGCAACACTCCTGAGTTACTAGAATCGGTTCCAGCTAGTCATCAGCAACCAATTTCCTTTGATGATGAATCTGCTGGTTTAAAAATCCTTGGACTAAAGTGGTGTCCAAAATTGGATTCGTTTTGTTATGATGTGATGCCCATGGGAAGACCTTGTACGAAGAGAAACATTCTTTCTGAGATTGCAAGGATATATGATCCACTCGGGTTCTTAGCCTCAGTTGTTTTGGTTGCTAAATGTTTAATGCAACGTTTGTGGGTCCAGGGTCTTTCATGGGATGATACCCCCTCGAGTGATATTGTTGCACAGTGGCAACTCTATGTATCGCGACTACCATTATTATCTTCGATATCAATACCTCGTTATGTTGTGAAGCAAAATGCTGTCACCACTGAATTGCATGGCTTTTGTGACGCCTCAATGTGTGCATATGGTGGTGCAGTATATATTCGACAAATTGAGTTGGATGGAAATATTTCTATCTCCCTTTTGTGTGGGAAAAGTAGGGTGTGCCCTTTGAAAAGTATTTCTATTCCACGCTTAGAATTGTGTGCTGCTGTATTGTTGGCAGAGCTATTGGAGTTTGTTGGCAATCATCTGCAATCATCTTGATTGCATCCCGATTGATAAGATTTTTGCTTAGTCTGACTCCGGCGTTACCCTTGCTTGGATAAAATCGTATCCATCTAAACGAAAGGTTTTTGTAGCCAATCGTGTAACGACTATTCAAGATAAAGTTCTCCCCAGCTGTTGGTACCATGTAAATGGTAAGGAGAACCCAGCTGATTGCTTATCCCGGAGCTTACTTCCTGGTCAATTGATAGACCATCCTCTTTGGTTTACTGGACCATCCTGGTTGGCCCAGACTAGTGAAACATGGCCTATGAACCATAAAATTGATGCGTTTGATGCTGATCTACCCCCTGAGGAAAATCGTTTTGTTTTTGTGACAGAAATACCCCTTGATGAAGTACAGCTGTTACTCACTAAGTACTCCTCTTTACGTAAAATCTTGGGCATTGTTGCCTTTTGTTTGAGACCTTTTCGAGTGAAAAAAGATCCTTCTTTATCTTTTCCTACTAAAGCCCTCAATGAGGCAGATCTTTATTATGCAACTTTAGTTGTTGTGCGAGTTGTACAACAAGAAGTTTTTTTTGAAGATTTGAAAAGGATACGTAAGGGTGAGAGTTGTGCTAAGCCTCTTCGAAAGTTAGCTCCTTTTCTTGATTCCCATGGTGTTCTCAGGGTGGGCGGTAGATTACGTCACACTGATTTAGCATATGAGGTGAAACACCAGATGTTGTTGCCTCGTAGTCATAGGCTTACCACTTTGATTATTGAAAAACTCCATAATGAGCATGGACATCCAGGTCCTCGCTTATTGGAGTACCTCCTAAATCAACAGTTTTGGATTTTGTCGGTGAAAAGTGCCATTCATAGTGTTGTTTCCAAGTGTTTTTGTTGTGCTAGGGTAAATCCCAAACCATTGCACCCATTCATGGGTGACCTTCCTAAATTTAGAGTGTCCCAGGTGAAGCCCTTTTCCCATGTTAGTGTACATTTTATGGGTCCATTCTCCATCACGTTAACCAAGCGTCGTGGTGTAAAAAGTCAAAAGGCTTATGGGTGCATTTTTGTTTGTTTCCCAACAAAGGCCATTCACCTGGAGGCTGTTTCTGATTTGTCCACTGATGCATTTTTGGCTGCCCTCCGCCGATTTGTTAGTAGACGTGGCAGATGTGCTGCCCTCTACAGTGACCAGGGCACTAATTTTGTTGGGGCAAATAACCTCCTTGTGTCCTATTGTCAGCAAGCTGCTGAGACTTTAGCGATTAAGTGGTGTTTTAATCCACCCGCCAGTCCGCATTTTGGTGGACTCCATGAGTCTGGGGTAAAGTCCACAAAAACTCATCTGAAGAGAATTGTGGGGGATCAAATCCTAACCTTTGAAGAGTTGATGACTGTATTGGTTCAGATTGAGGCTATTTTAAATAGTCAACCATTGTGTAGTATGAGCCCTGATCCTCATGACTTTCAAAGTCTTACTCCTGGACATTTCCTCACTTTGGAACCCTTGACAGCCCCTCCCGATGAAGACCTAACCAATGTTAAGTTAAACCGTCTCCATCGCTGGCAGCTTGTTCAGCAGATCCAGCAGCACTTTTGGCGCATCTGGCATATGGAGTATTTACAGTCGTTGCAACAGCGCGAAAGATGGAATACCCCCGATAACCCTCCAAAAGTTGGAACATTAGTAGCGTTGAAAGACGAAAACCTACCCCCATTGAAGTGGTCACTCGGTAGAATTGAAAAAATTTACTCGAGTCCACATAGAATCCCCCGTGTCGTGCAAGTAAAAACCGCGAAAGGATTACTTGACCGTAGTTTGGTGAAGGTATGTCCGTTACCCAGCCAGTAACCAACCTTCAAAGCCTTGTGTAGCGTGAATCATGCTTATTTGAAATAACTTATGTAAGTTATGACGTCGATAGTTATTGCGATAAAATTATTGTTGCAAAAATGCTAATCTATTGTTTAGACCCTTTGGGTAATTGAATAACCTTTTTTTTTTTTTGATTTTTTAGTTTTGGGTTTTTCTATAAAAATTGGGAATTTTTATGGTGGGCGGAATGTTTAATGCTGCCAGTTATTTTTCTTTATTGTTTTATTTTGAATTTTTTGGGAAACCTAACCTTAAAGTTTGTTTTGATATTTTTGGGCTTTCTGCAAAAATCTTCAAAAAAGAAAGTCCTGTTTGGGAAAAATTCCGATCAGGTGATAATTTCTCTCTTTGTTGAAAGTTATTTTCTTTTTGATCACCTGATCATTTTGGTAAAATCATGCGCGTTTTTTGCTCACGCTGGGAGTTTGAAGCGCCACCCTGTGTGTGACAGGGGAATGAAGAAACCACTTCCGACAAAAAACTGAAAGAAGTCACACGTGTTTTTGGGTTGAAGACCAAAATTCCAGTCGCAAGAAAGGGCCGCGGCCGCAAGTGAAATTATGGGACTGCTACAGGCTGTGAGGAGTTGAGGTAACGGATTATTTGTCTTGCACGTACATTCCGATCAGGTGATAATTTCTCTCTTTGTTGAAAGTTATTTTCTTTTTGATCACCTGATCATTTTGGTAAAATCATGCGCGTTTTTTGCTCACGCTGGGAGTTTGAAGCGCCACCCTGTGTGTGACAGGGGAATAAAGAAACCACTTCCGACAAAAAACTGAAAGAAGTCACACGTGTTTTTGGGTTGAAGACCAAAATTCCAGTCGCAATAAAGGGCCGCGGCCGCAAGTGAAATTATGGGACTGCTACAGAATTACAGAAGGTAGGCTTCTAGCGTGTTGCCGATTTTTTCCTTTGTTTTTTAGTTTAATAGACTCTGTTTTCCCAGGCGGGGCGAATTTAATTTTGGGGTTATTTTTTTTGGGATATCTTTAGTTTTTCTCCCCTTCAGGGCTCAGATGTCTATTATTTTTATTTAGATTCGGAAAAATTGAAAATATTAATATTTTATTTGGTAACTTTGTTAGGATATAGGTACAAGTATTAGCGCAAAAGTAACAATTTTCATTTACCCGCCACATAATTAGTTTTGTGATATAGTTATGCTACACACTTTATTAGATGGATTACATTAATTTGTTAGTCGTAGTAGGTTTACGCGCTGTTTACAGCAGCCGTACTTGTTAATTTTAGCCGCCTAACGGCTCAGTTATAGCCGCCTAACGGCTCAGTTATAGCAGCCTTACGGCTTAATTATAGCAGCCTTACGGCTCAATTATAGCAGCCTTACGGCTCAAATAGAGCAGCCTTGCGGCTCATTTATAGCAGCCTTAAGGCTCATTTATAACACCCTTACGGCTCGTTTATAGCAACCTTACTGCTTAATTATAGCAGCCTTGCGGCTCACTTATAGCAGCCGTACAGCTCAGTTACTGCAGCCTAACGGCTCGTTTACCGCAGCATGGCGGCTCATTTAGAGTAGTCTTTCGGCTTATTAAAAGCAGCTTTGCGGCTCATTAACAGCAGTGTTACAGCTTATGGCTCATTAACACTAGGGAATGGTTACGATTCTATAAAAACTGCTTTATCAGTAGCCTTATGTTTGGATTACTATAGTCTTACAACTCTCATACAGAGCCTAAAACCGTTATCAGAAATGTTTATTCTTCTGATGCTCAACTTATTTATTTTAGATGGCAGACGCCGCCGCCGAGTGCTTTGTTACATTTGGGCAGCTCTCTGAAAGGGAGGAAGGGAGCGAAATTTTAGACAGAATAAAAAGCGAAATGATGTTTATACTACCATATGGGTGACGAAACTGCAAGCTCGTTGATTTTACAAAAGAAGACCTTTTTGGTCAGGACATAGATGTAAACATGTTAAATAAGTTAAGGTATGCTATTCCTACCGTTGTTATCGCCAAAGCGTTTGATCCAGAAGCCACTCATTTGACGGAAAGGCCATGAAAATGTTAAACTGGGCATTTTGTAGAGGCCTTATTTTAAGCCCTCCTAGTTTATGCAATAAAATTAGAGGGTCAGCTGCAGCCGCCGAAATATTTCACCATGCGGTTTCACCTTTGAAACGTTTATTTATTACGAGAAAAGAAGCTTCAAAAAGGTTGAGTCAAGAGAGAGAATCTTCGGATGATGAGGAAGAAAACATTTTACCTCCTCCCAAAAAGTCGAAGTTAGATTTGCTAGAAGATAAGATGATCCAACTGTTTTCAACCTTAAAAGATGAAATACGAATTTTACAAGAAAGACGTCCTGAAACAAGTGTAAAAACCGATGAATCAGATGGGGAGTCTTCAAACATACCTGACGAAGAAGAAGAAGATTCGGCTTCAGAAAGTGTTGCACCACTTCCATTTTGAGAGGATGATTTTGGGTTTGAGCTTCAGGTCAGAGAAGCAGAACCGAGTGTTGCTCAACCAGATCTGGAAATTAAGCGTCAGGGCATTAATTGCCAAAAACTAAATTCTCTTGGGTGAAACAACATCCGCTATAAAGAAGTGCAGAAAAAGTTTGTGCTTCTCCAGTTTTTTCAGCATTGAAAGTTAACCCTCAGCTCGAGGAAATCAATCAGAAATCATATAGTCATACTTTATTATCAAGGTCGGACCTTACTTTGGGAACAATTACCCACGGTTTATTAAAACAACGTCAAGCTTTAAAAGAGTTGGTCACTAATGTTGCTTTTAACCATCCCAAAGCTGCCAATGAGCTAAGAATCGGACTTTATTCCACTGAAAGTGAATATAAAGCAACTTCAGACGACCTTTTACAACTTACTTGTGCACGCCGGGCAGAAACCATAGAGTCGCGAAGGAAGTTTTTTAAACCTAGGAAAACTCACATGATGGTAGAAATAAATGAAACTCCTCTCTCTGAAACTTATTTATTTGAAGAAAAGGCACTAAATCAGTTGCTAAGAGATAAAGGTGGTTCGCACTTTCTACGGTTGGTCGCAAAAGGTTGCTTCGAAGAATCAAAACAACATATTCAAGGCAAACACCTCGGCTAATACATCAAGCAATAATGCCCAGACATCCTCAAACTTTGATCGCCGGAAATCTCAAATAAATGTCCAAAAATATAAAGGCTATCAACATCAACAAAATAAACGCAAACAGGAACCAAACAGATTTCAAGATAAGACCAAATATGCTTACTCTAAACGAAAATTTTGACTACCTAAATTTTCGAGGTGGCCGGTTACGCGAATTTATACCACGCTGGGAGCAAATGAGTTTCCCAAAGAGTATGATCAGTGTCTTGAAGGGTTACGCTATCCCCTTTTTAAAACCACCACCGACAGCACCCTTTTCGCCATAAGTTGTTTAAAAATATCAAACAACCAGATCAGCAAAAATGTCAAACGAAATAGCGAATTTGGTAAAACAGCAGGCAATGGAGGTATGCACTTCTCCCACGGGATTTCTTTCTCAAATGTTTTTAATCCCAAAACTGAATGGAGAGGTAAGGCAAATTTTTAATTTAAAAAGGCTCAATCAATATATGAATCCTCAAAAATTCCGCCTGATAAACCAAAACCGTGTTCCAAGTTTTCTTCAACAGAACGATTTTATTGCAAAGATAGAACTTTCACAGGCCTACTGGCATATCCCAATAAAAAAGAGTTACAGGAGGTTTCTTGCACTGGCATACGGGGAAAAAATTTATCAATGGACATGCCTACTATATGGACTCGCAAGTGCGCCACTGGCCTTTTCTCGAATAACCAACTGGATAGCCGAACAATTGCGAGAGATGGGAATACGCGTTTTGGTTTATCTCGACGATTTTTTGTTAGCGAATCAAAATCCGCAAGATTTGTCAAATCAGATTTACGAAGTAATTTTAATTCTTCAAAAATTAGGTTAAATAATAAATCTGGAAAAATCTGTCATTTAACCGTGCCAAAAGATCGAATTTTTGGGAATAATTTGGGATACGTCAAAAAACGAAACAGTTTTGTTGTTGGACAACAAAATCGTATTCTAAAAGATTTGGATATGATGACAGACAGCAGAACTTGGAGTTGGAAAACCGCAACAACTTTAATAGGAAGATTAGTGTTTGCATCAATGGTAATTCCGTTAGGTCGGTTACATTTAAGAGATCTTCAGATCGAAAGTCGCAGACTTCTAAAACGAAGACCAAACAAAAGGATTCGTTTGCCGTTGAAAGCTCATAAACTGCCGTTGGTGGAAACAAAATGTAACGGGAAAAGGAATAATATTTCATCAAAATCCAAAGTTTTTCCTAGTAACCGGCGCTTCTCAGATAGGCTGGGGGGCAAATCTCAACGATGCGTATTTTTCGGGGACCTGGAGAGTTCACCAGCAGAACTGGCATTCCAATTTAAAAGAACTTTGGGTCGTTTGGATTGTACTGAAAAAGAATCTCAAAATTCTTCGAAATCACTCAATAGTACTACAGTCCGACAACAAAACAGTGATAGCATACATCAAAAAGGAGGGAGGAACGAAATCACAGATTTTACTCAAAATGGTCAAGAGGATTTTGTTGTTTGCGGCTCACAACCAGATTCGTCTAAATCCCTTTTATGTACCCGGGAAATACAACGATA
Source organism: Aspidapion aeneum (assembly GCA_963576565.1). NCBI lineage: Eukaryota > Metazoa > Arthropoda > Insecta > Coleoptera > Brentidae > Aspidapion > Aspidapion aeneum. The sequence continues at coordinate 92,412,856 of OY755040.1, forward strand.
TTGCGGACCGTCTATCACGCAACAAGAAATTCCCAGACTGGCACCTCTCAGTACAAGTAGTAAACAAAATTTTTCTGAAATGGGGAATTCCAGATCTGGACTTGTTTGCAACAAATTACTCAGCGGTAGTCCCGAATTACGTAACAATGAACCCGACCGACACTCAGGCAAGTTTTATAAATGCGTTCAGTCAAGTTTGGAATTGTCGCCTGGGATGGTTATTTCCTCCGCCGGCTTTAATCTCAAGAGTTTTGCAGCATCTCAACATGTCACAAGGGACATTTATTCTGATTGTGCCTCGATGGACAAAGGTATTTTGGAGAACAGACATAAAGCAGAGAGCATTGGATGCGCCGTTTCAAATAAAAAATCTGCAAGAGAATCTAGTGGATCTCTCCACCAATCAACATCCTCGGAATGTCCAGGACTTTTAGTTGGAGGCATGGAAAATACGGGCTGGGGTTTGGCAATAATTGGTTGGAACCAGGATGATATAAATTTACTGCAATCGGCGTGGCGTGAATCTACCATAAAAACTTACCGCTCCGCTTGGAAAGAATTTATAAATTGGTGTAACCAAAATAAAATTTATCCACCTGCGGCAACAGCCCAAGATATGGTTAAATATCTGAGTTATTTGTATCGACTAAAAAAAATTTGTTAAATCCACATGGCAATCAAGAATTTAGTAACCACCCAATGGTTACAGCAATGCTCAAAGCAATTAGTATAAAAGAAACGTTACACAAAAATCCAAAACGTGGTTTTATAATATTCCATATATTGAACTATTGCTTGATTGGATGAAAAATAACATTCCTGATGAATCTAGTATTTTTCAAGTATCTCGAATACGGCTCTGTTGCTGTTGTTGGCGTCAAGCCGTCGAGTCCATGATTTAACTCTCTTATCCTTAAAACAATCTAGTTTTGAGGATCATGGCGATTATCTAATTTTCTGGCCAATATTCGGATCAAAAACCGATAATTCCAAAGCTCGCCAGTCCGACTGGAAAATAATGTGTTTACAAGATGAAGTTTTTAATTTAGTTTATTGGATAAGGAAATTAATTGAAGTTTCAAAACTGATTTAAATAGTCTGTTTATAACCACTAGAGGAGTCGTTAAGGCAGCTTCTGGGTGTATTATAGCAGGTTGGATAAAAACTGCTTTTCAAGCCGTGGATATTTCAGGTTCCCCAGGTAGTATACGCTCGGCAGTATCTTCGTATAGTTTTGAGAATATTTTACCATTGGAAGACATTTTAAAAAAGGGTAATTGGCGTAGTGCTGAAAATTTCTTTAAACATTACTGTAAAAGTATTTCTCGAGCTGAAGGTTCCAAAGGCAAAGGAAATTCGCTAGTCAGTAAAGGTGTTGGTGCAAGCAATGAATTTCCTATTTTTCATTTTCTTTTCCTTTTCTGCGCGTTTAAAATAATTTAAATTTTCGCGCTCTTAAATATGCATATGGGTTTTTAAGGCACCGCACACGTGCGAGGACAAGCAGCGCCGCGATGAGTGCGCAAACAACCACCGTTACAACAAGACACTAGAAAAATCACAAAAATTCCAAATTTCTATATATTTTCAAAATTTATTTCCAATTTCAATTTCAATTATTTCTACAATCAGTAATAAATCAAACAGACCATATTGATTTACGACCTGTTGGTGATATGTTCCTTCAAAGTTGATCGAAGTGTTTATTACCGTTCAAAAATAGCTATAGCCAATGCACATATTTCGTATAGTTTACTAGTTCATCAAAGTTGATCGCTTTGTTCATTACATTTTCAGTAAAAGTGGCGTTAATACGCCGAAAGTGAAATTTTAAGGCGGTTCTTCCATCTACTTTCCTTTAATTATCGATTTTACAGGTGTCGCGTTAACGCGCAGGTGCAAGTGTCGCCGTCACCAGGGTCATCCCGCTTGAATAGTGACGTGGGTCTCACGTTACGCGCTCGTTGTTTCTTCGAATACCGATTTTCTTAAAAACTTTCAAACAGGACCGCTAGTCGTATGCACAGAGTGTGCGACTTGGAATCGAGAGGTGCGGGGTTCAATCCTTGGTGAGACATAAAAGTTTTTTTTAAAGGATATGTTCAAATAATAACATACAGACAAACTTACAAACATTTCATTTCAAAATTTTCGAAAAAAGTTAATAAAATTAAAATAATAAAATTGTTTAATTTTGCTAAAATTCGGGTTATATTTTAAGCTATATTTTAAGCATTTTTTTGGGTAATTTTAAAAACAAATTAACTTTCAAAAACAAAAATGTCTACGCAAAAACAGAAAAAACTTTGCGACAAAAGGCTTTTGAGCTTCAACCAAATGGCGGAAGCTCACGAGGTAGCTTTGAAAGCGAACTCGGATACAGCGTTTCACTTTTTGTTTAAATCCAGATATGAAGACGTCGAAGAATGTCATGCTCAATTCTATAATTTTTATAACCAAATTATTGGCTCTCTCGAAGAGTTTAAACTTTCATTTGACGAGCAGGGTAAAACTAGAAAAGACTTTGACAACCTTTATTATGAATGTAAGGGTATTTACTACGACCTTTTTAGGGCCAACCCTGTCAATTACGTAGGCAACCCTAGCCAACAAAATATTGTTCAGAGGTCAAACACAAGATCATTTCCACAACCAAGGTTGCCAATTTTCGATGGAAATCATAAAAACTGGCAACACTGGTTTGACTTATTAAAGTCATGGTACATCAAAATTCTGATTTAAGTGATATAGAGAAATTTCAACAATTGCGGAGTTCTGTTCTGAATGAAACCCTTTCTCTAGTAAAAACCATTCCCCTCGCAGATAGCAATTATCACATTGCGTATGAAACCTTAGTAAAGAGGTATCAAAATAAACGAATTATTGCTACTACCGCTTTGAATGCTATTAACTTTCTTTCAACTAAATCCAGTTCTGGGAAAGAATTACGTTCCATGTTGGATACATTTTCTGAGAATCTAGCCATCTTAAATGAGCTTGGTTTTCCTACAAAAGAATGGGACTTTCTTACTTTTAACATGATGCTCTCAAAACTTGAAGTCAAGATGAGGACTGATTTCGAACTTTACTATAGTAGAGAGAAAAACAATTCAGAAATTCCGTCCTACACTGATCTTTACACGTTTATAGAAAATCATTGCGTTGCGCTCGAATCTGTAGTGCAAATGCCCAGTTTTAGTAGGCAAAATCAAACCCCTAGATAACCTCAAACTACGCGTAATTCTCAACAGAACAGTTTTCAGAGAAACAGTTTTAATAATTTTAATTCACCTTCTGCTTTCAATACAACTATTTCAAATCAAAGTTCAAATTCAAGAAATCAACAAAATACACAAAATAATCAGAACAGAACTTTTAATCCAAAAATAAAATGTTACCTATGTTCTTCGAAAACAAAAGTCCACAGGAAAGGATGGGTTATGTTCGGCAGGTGAATCTATGTCAAAATCGCTTACATTTTGCTCACCAGACCGTGAATTGCCCCTCCTCCTACAACTGCATCACGTGTGGAGCCAGACATCATAGTCTTCTCCATATTCCACAACCAGTAGCGCCCTCTGTGAGTGTTAATTCATATCCTCCAGAGAACGCTAATATTCCACTTTCCAATTCCAATAGCACCCCTATGTCAGGAAGCCATTCCACAAACTGTCATGCGAGTTAAGTATTAACTTTAGAGTTAATTGTTTTTAAAAAATTTTATTTTGCGTAATAACTTTAAAGTAACAATAGTACGATCTTAAGTCTACAGAAGCTTTGCTGGGAATGGTTTAATTTTCTCCTAACAATTCATATAATAGTAAAAAAGTGCAAAGTTAGCAAACACGTGTGGTTATAAAAATGCTTATCTAATATAATAAAAATAATATTATGTGAATATAACTCCTCCCTCCTTAGGTCTGAAAATCACGGAGTTGAAGACGGGGTTGTTTTCAGGCTCAACTTCAGAGTTGCGGCTGGATTTTGCTTCTTCATCAGGTGGTTGCTTTACCACTGTTTTTCTTGACGTTTTGTGTCGGCAAGACTTCAGTGAAACTCCATTTTTCCAAAAGTAAAATATCATCATGGCTATGGCAATCATAATGATAACTGAAGTAACGTAAGACGTGATGTGGCTGGCATGAAATTCATTTTGAATCTTGATTGGTTTTAATTTATTTGCAATATCATTTAATTTATAGATATTGGCAATATCGATTTTGGTTAAATTTGTTGATTCCAAAATTTCTGGTTGCTTAAATTTTTGGAATTCAATATTTGGTAAGATCAGTGGTCTTCCTTTTATTAATTGGTTTTCGTTTCTGTATTTTCGATTTGCAACTGTTACTTCACATGACTGTGGAATTCTAATTAAAATCGGTTTACTAGTTCCAATATATTGACTAGTGCGGCATTTTGTGTGGACCATTTCAGTTTTGGCTGGCATCACCAGTAGTTGGTCTTGTGCGATTTGTTCGATTATTGATTCTTGCAGATTGATGTTAAACACAGGGCAGTTTTGTGGTTGAAAGCCCTCTGTGAGTCTAAGGGTGCAATTGTCATCGGTGGTGAATCGTTCTTGGCAGTAGTACGTTTCTTCTAATTGTGGGCAGGCTTCTTCATGGAACTGATTTTTCTGTAAGCTTCGTGCCAAAAAGGGGTATCGAGGTACGAAAATTTGGTTATTTTGGATAGTAGGTATTAATTGGTAAAATGTATATGTTTCGGGTTCAATAATTGGGACATGAATTGCAAAAATTAATTTTAAATTTGAAAAAGTTATTTGTGTACCCAAAAATTGATAGTAATTTAAGACATTATTAAAACTTGGAATTTGACTAGGTTTGTAAATTTTCTTTAAATATTCCATCATTCGAATCAGTTCAGTGCTTGAAATAATTGAGTTATGCAAAGTGTTTAATTTTGCAAACATTATTGTATCTCCTAAATTATCGACAAAAGTAATAAGATTTTGGCAATCTAAATTGATTTGTGATAACAAATTTTGGAAAGTCAAATAGATATTTAAATCTCGAATTGTTGTTCCCATATAATTTTGTAATCTTTTTAAACTGTTTTCTAATTTATTTTGGTTACTACTAAGAACTGTTAAGGTTTTGTTATAATCTCGAATTAAGGTTTTTGATAACGAGATTTGTAAATTCATTTCTTGAACAATGGTTTTTTGATTTTTCTGTAAGTGAGATATTACTTGTTCGTAACGTTCACCATCTTCAGAATCAAGGGTTCCAAAAAGCCATTTATTAATTTTTCCGACAACATTAATTAAACCTCGTTTATTCCTGATAACAGGGTGCAAATTTAAAATTTTATTTTGAGTGGTTTGTATTAAATATTCCGTTCTCAAAAGTGAGCTTTCGGAAAGACTGTTTAAAGATCGGATTTGTATTATTGTATTAAAAAGTTTTGTTTAATCATTAAGAAATATTTTTTAATTTTTGAAAATTGATCGATTATTGATTGAAGATCAATATAATGCAAAAAGGTATGTTTTGTATAAATTTGTTTTGAGCTACCTAGTTGGATAGGAAGAAGGGGGTTATTTAAGGTCGTAATTTGCACGTCATCGTTGCTGCTGACTACTATTAGTGACGTCATTATGACTGCTACTATGAGGGCGTTCCTCGGGAGTGTCATTTTGAACCTGTAAAGAAGATTTCTTTTTAGTTTTTGGTTTTCGCGCACTCGATTTATGATAAGTGCCTTTTGTGGTGAAAATCTTTTTAGGAGTTTGTCTCTTTACTGCGGTTTTTGTAAATTTGGGGGCATCTTTTGATCTCGATTTCGTTTGTATGTAGGCGTCAGAATGATTTAAGAAATCTGGGGGGTCCGATCGTTTTTCGTTTACCTTGTTTATATTTTTCTCTTTAACTTGCTGGTTTGTTTCTTTTATTTTTTCGTATAACTTTTGAGTTGTTTCTTTGTGTTTTTGGACATAGTCTGAAACAATGGCTGCGTTCGATATGCTAAAGGGGTCGATATTACTTATGTGCCCTTTTACCACTTCAAAGGGGGTAAATTTATGTACAGAATGAATCGAATTATTATAACCAAGGCATGCGCGTTGCATGAGTTGCTCTGCGCTTGATTTTGGATTATCTTCCTTTAAACATCTAAATGCTTCAATAATGGAAGAATGGAATCTTTCCACGGGCTATTTGAATTCGAATTTTTGGCGGTTCCTATGTGAAGTTGGATTTTGTGTAATTTGCAAAAATCTTGAACGTCCTTATTTTTAAATTCAGTTCCTGGGTCAACGGTTATTTTTAAAGGTAAGCCGTGGTGGCTTGAGAAGGTCAGTAATGCATCTGTGACTGATGTACCGGTCAAGGTCTTTAAAAGGTACGCCTGGCCGTATCGAGAAAATGTGTCGTACAACGTTAAAAATATTTCTTTTGATATGCGAAATGAATCAACATGTACATGATCAAAAGGTTTTGAACTCGTGGGCGTCAAGTTAAATTTAATCACTGGAGGATCCCTATCGTATTTATTCCTTTGGCATGTTTCACAGTTGTTGACATATTCAGTAATGTCTTCGATCATTTTAGGCCAATAAAAATTTGAAGATATTGAAGTTTTCATCATTGGCAGTTAGTGTGACGTAATATCTCGTATTTTCAAAGACTTTGTCAAATTTACATTGCATCTTATCTGTATCGCTAATAGTCATTATTATTTGATTTTCATATTGATTTAGAGGTCTTTCCGATATTGGTATTGCCAATATTGGTTCTTCAGCTGATGAGTGAACAGTTTCTCCATCTGAATTTTCATCCTGGGATTGATTATTTGATTGATTTGATTGATTTTTTGATATTCTCTTTGATTGATTTGATATTGATTGATTATTGTCATTATTATTAGTACTGGGTGATTCTTCTGGTTGGTTTTCAGGTTCTAGCGGTGTTACAAAGCTTTCTGGTCTGTCTAAAAATTCTTGTATGACATCATCGGAATCTCCCGCATTATTTTGTACTGAAGCCGTTTCCAAGGCATTGAGGTCTACTGGGTTTCTAGACAATGCGTCGGCTGCGTTATTGGATTTACCTTTTATATATTTTATTGAGAAGGTATATTCGTCTAATTTTAATCTCCAGCGTACGAGTCTCGAATTTGGTTCTTTTAAGTTCATAAGCCAAGTAAGTGGTTGATGGTCGGTATACACGGTGAATTCTCTACCAAATAAGTATGGTCGAAAATATTTACATCCCCATACTATTGCTAAACATTCTTTTTCGATCGTTGCAAAATTAATATCTGCAGGGTTTAATGTTCTTGATGCATAACAAATTGGGTGTCCATTTTGTGACAAAATGGCCGAAATCGCATAATTCGATGCATCTGTCGTCATTTCAAACGGTTTAGTAAAATCGGGATATGCAAGTACTGGTTCTGAACATAAAATAGTTTTGCAAATATTAAAGCAGTCTACAAATTCTTTTGTGTGTTCCACTTTATTATTTTTCTTTAAGCAATTAGTCATTGGTTTTGTGATTTTCGCGAAATTTTTAATTAATTTTCGATAATAGCCTAATAAACCTAGGAATGATTTGATTTGTTTTTGGGTTTTTGGTATTGGAAATTTTGCTATTGCCTCTAGTTTCTTTTTATTTGGTTTAATTCCTTCTGTTGTTACAACGTGACCTAAAAATTCGCATTCTTTTTGTAAAAATTCTGATTTATCCAACTGAATTTTTAAGTTTGCGTCTCGGAATTTTTGAAAAATTAATTTTAGGTTATTTATATGTTCGGTGAGACTTGTACTGAAGCAAATACAGTCATCCATGTAAATCATGCAAATTTTGTTCTGGAGGTCTTTGAGGACTTCATCCATGGCTCGTTGGAAAGTAGAGGGTGCATTTTTAAGTCCGAAAGGCATTCTCAAATACTCGTAATGACCATTTTCTACGTTAAAGGCTGTCTTCTGAATAGAGTTTGATTGCATTTCTATTTGATGAAAACCACTAGCGAGGTCTAAAGTGGTGAAATATTGAGCTCTACCTAATTTATCGAGTATATCTGATATATTGGGAATTGGATATCGATCTGTAATTGTTTTCACATTGATTTTGCGGTAGTCTACTACAATTCTCCATTTTTGTCTTCCAGAGGCGTCCATTTTCTTTGGAACAATCCATATTGGAGATGACCAAGGACTGCATGATGGTCTAATAATATTTTTGTCAAGCATTTCTTGAATTTGTCGTCTGACCTCTTCTTTGTGTATGTATGGGTAGCGATATGACTTTGTATGTACCGGTATTTCATCGTTGGTTTTTATTTCATGTTTTACAGCGGAGGTGAAAGATAGTTTTTCTCCTTCTTTATAAAAGATGTCCGAAAATTCTCGACATAATTTGGTAATTTCTCTTTTTTCTTCTATATTCATGTGATCTGTTCTAATCAAGTGATCTATTTCCTTTTTTATTGATTGGTTTGATATTGGCATTGATTGATCTAATTGACTATAATTTTTAATGACCGATTCAAATGTAAACATTTCAAAATAATTTTCTTCGAAGGGTTGAATTCTTAGGGGTTGTTCGAAAGTAAGGGATAAATTTCGATCAGTGGGGTTTTGAATCTCTACGCATGCCCATCCATCTTTGGCATTTGTTATTATTGGCGGTATTAAAAAATTACCAATTTTATTTCCATTCGTTAATATTTCGCCCTCGTCTATCGAAACGGGTATTAATTTTAAAGCCTTTTCCTTGGGTCCTAATGCTACTGTTGAGCTTGTATCAAAACTTTGTCGATATATGAATGGTATTTTTACATTCGATCCAATCAATTGTTGGTTAATGATGTCCAGGTTGATTTCAAGTTGTCTAAGGTCGTTTATACCTATTACACCGTCGAAAAAATCGTGGAAGTCGAATAAAACGAACTTAATATATGTGTTACAATTAAATTCTGCGAACGCAGGGATTTCTGCTTCAAACTGCGTTTCGGTGCAACCTGTTGCCGTTTTAATTTTATTTTGTTTTCTAAAAATACAATTTGGAAAAAATTCTTCAGCGATTGATGGTCGAAGAACCGAACGACAACTTCCTGTATCGATTAATAATTTACATTTTGGATGTTTAATTTCGATATAAGGAAGTGCGCTGTTGCCAGAGCTATTTATTTCTACTAGGTTTGATTTTGTTTGGAGCTGACCTCTTGAAAATTTTCGGTTTTATTTTTAGTTTCTGAGATATTTAAATTTTGAGTTTAAGTTCCGGGATTTTGCATTTCATTTCCTTGGTTTTGGTAATAAACATTAGTTTCATATGACTGATCGGTGTATGGGTTATAATCATCGCTATGGTACTGGTTATAATCATGGCTATCGTACTGATTATAATCATAGCTATTATATTGGTTGTAATCATGGTCATCGTATTGGGTATAATCAAAGTCATTGTATTGGTTATAATCATGGCTATAATTATTTTGAGAAGATACATCATTCATGTGTAATTCTTCGAAATTAAATTGAGGTGGTTTAGGATAACGTTGCCAGTGTTGTGGTAGTTGACTTTGTTGGCTATGTACGCGTCTAAATGTATTATTAGATGTCACGGACATTGGGGTAGGTTTTGGTAATTGATCTTGTGGTGTATTTTTTGGTTTAAATACGTCTGGTTTGGGACCGAAAACTTGTTCACCTGTGAAAAACTTTTTTGGTGGCATTGGTCGTGGTTGAATATTTATTGGACCAGTAGGAAACCTATTTTGGTTAGCAAAATTTTGATTAGAGAAATTTTGATTTTGAGGTCGCTGCTGAAAGAAGTTTGAGTTTTGACCAAAATAATTTTGAGGTTGTCTTTGGAAATTATTAAACGGTTGTCTTTGTTGAAGAATACCTGGGTTTTGAAAATTATTAAACGGTTGATTTGGTGAGCTAAAAATGTTTCTATTAGGTACTTGTTTTGAACTTGAAGGGAAATTGTGACTATTTTGAGAACCGTATAATTTTTCGAAATTTTCGAATTCGTTGACTTTAGTCATGGCTTCTTCTAACGAATCGGGTTTATTGAAAAACATATTGTCACGGATTTTACCTGTGCAATTTGCGATAAAAGTATTTAATGCAGTTTTTTTATATTCATTTTTCAAAATAGCAAATGTTTCGAGGGGTAGATTTTCTTGTCGAACCATTTGATTGATTGCGTTTGTAAGGTGCTTAAGCCGTGTACCAAAAGAAAAAAGATCTTCGTTTTTAAAAGGTTTTGTGCGAGCTAAATCTTGAATTAAGCATTCTTTATCTCTTCGATCAGAAAAACATTGTTTTAAAGCTTCCTTTAATTCGAAATAATTTTGTATATCACTTCTATTGCCTACCAATTTTTCGGCATTACCTGTCAATTTACTTTGGATGTGATCAAAAATTAATGCATTAAGTGTCTCATTTCGTGCAACTGAATAGTCTTGTACTAACCTATCGCATTTGTTTAAGAAAATATTAAGAGTTTCATAACTACCATCATAAGGCCTTAAAGTATTTAACCTTGCCCTTAATAAATCCCATTCTATACGTGGTGGTTGAGGTAGTGGCATAACATTACCTTCTTGATTTGCCATTTTTGACGGTCTTATAATGGCAAAATTTTGAAACCGATATTCAAAATGTTTCGGTTGTTTTTTCTCTGTTTTTGATTTAAACTGATTCGAAAATAAACTACTTAAAGAATCCGAATCAGAATCACTGTCTGAGCTCATAAAAATTACAAAAAAAAAAAATTTTTAAATGTTTTTTAATACTAATTTCTTTTTTCAAAATTCTAAAATTCAGTTTTCGATTTTTGTTGAATTTTATTTATTTTTGTTTTTCCTATTCTATTATTAACCTAGTTGATCGCAATTGATCTTGCCCTAAATCTATTGATCCCAATTGATCTTGCCTAAATATAGTGATCCCAATTGATCTTGCCTAAACTAATGATCCCAATTGATCTTGCCTAAAATTAATGATCCCAATTGATCTTGCCTAAACTAATGATCCCAATTGATCTTGCCTAAAATTAATTGATTGCAATTAATCACGCCCTAAAATTATCTCTGCCGAAATCTTACACGATCTAGGAAGAGGCGAAAAGGAAAATTTGGCACTTACGATTTTTGTGGTCTTCTTGCGTCGTGGTTGCTTTATCGCTGTGGCCCAAATTAATCCTTCCCCGATTCACCAACAGAGAACTGCGACTTGTCACTGTTAAAGTTCTTTTTGCGTTTTAAAGAGTTGAAACTCACGAACCGATTAAAGTTTTTGTTTTTTAACCGATACTAAACGCATCCGCACGACTGCGCCATTTAAGTATTAACTTTAGAGTTAATTGTTTTTAAAAAAATTTATTTTGCGTAATAACTTTAAAGTAACAATAGTACGATCTTAAGTCTACAGAAGCTTTGCTGGGAATGGTTTAATTTTCTCCTAACAATTCATATAATAGTAAAAAAGTGCAAAGTTAGCAAACACGTGTGGTTATAAAAATGCTTATCTAATATAATAAAAATAATAGTATGTGAATATAACTTGCGACAATGATTTCCAAAAATTCCACTTTTCTACTTTCCACCGTTGTAGCTGACATGTTAGACTCAAGGGGACATTACCAACCAGTTCGTATCTTACTCGATTCTGCCTCAGAGGCAAACTTTATTTCAGAAAAATGTCTAAATCGTTTAGGTCTTTCGAAAAGCTTCTTTTCTACTTCTATTCAAGGCTTAAATCAAATGACATCTTCCAATACCAAAGGTAAGACGAAATGTCTTATCAAACCTCAAGGTCAAGCGGGACCTACCTTTGATTTTGAGGCTTTAGTACTTCCAAAACTTTGTACAGAGATTCCATCTTGCGCTGTCGACTCGAGCAAGTGGAATCACATTCGCAATATCAAACTTTCTGATCAAAACTTCCATATACCAAGTTCCATTGATGTCCTAGTAGGTTGTGAACTTTTTCCGCATCTCTTACAAGAGGGAGTTATCCACGGAGAGCGTGGACAACCTAGTGCTTTTAATAGGATCTTTGGCTATGTGCTGATTGGTAAAGTTGAAACTTCAAAGCAACAAAATCCACAATCACTCATAAGCTGTTACACTTCCATCGAACCATCTCTGGATATCTGCCTATAGCGCTTCTGGGAGATAGAGCAGGTTCCACATAAGGTTCATCACAGTCCTGAGGATATTATGTGCGAAAAATTATTTTCACAATCAGTTTCACGCAACGAATCAGGTAGATTCGTCGTTCCATTACCTTTCATAAACTTAGAACCCCAGTTGATTGACACCTATCCAATCGCTTTAAAACGTTTCAAGCTTCAGGAAGCTAGACTTCTCAAAGACTCAGCTAATTATCAAGCTTACAAAGATTTTATGCAAGATTATTTAGACACTGGTCACATGATACCTATTCCTACGTCTATATCTAAAGATGTCTTGGATAATTCCTACTTTATCCCTCATCACAGTGTCTGGAACACTGGGAAGATAAGAGTGGTCTTTGATGGGTCTCAACGTAGTCCCAGAGGTGTCTCACTCAACGAGACGTTGTGCGCAGGTCCTAAACTGCAAAATGATGTCCGTGAAATTCTACTTAATTTTCGAATTCATGCTGTAGCCTTTGTTACTGACATAGTAAAAATGTTCCGATAGATTTTAATTATTCCTGAGCACACGCGTTATCAAAATAATAATTTTCTGAGGATGATCCTGTCCAAACCTACTCCTTAAGAACAGTTGTTTATGGACTTAAGTCATCACCTTACTTAGCTATTCGTACTATACAAGAACTAGCTAAACTTGAGTCTGAAAGGTATCCTAATGCTTCCAAGGTGCTTCTTAAAGACATTTACGTCGACGACGTGCTCACTGGGCAGGATTCTGTGGCCTCTGCCAAAGAACTTCTGTCGGAGTTAATCTCCCTGTTGCGCCTAGGAGGGTTTGAACTTAAAAAATGGGCGAGCAACTTCTCTCCTCATTCTCAGAATCAGAAACACAAATGTCCATTCGTTTCGACAAATCCGAACCTAATTTTGTAAAAATGGAATCCTATCTCAGATTCGTTTACCTACTTGGTCGTACCAGAAGATAAACCATGCACCAAGCGAGGTATCTTATCTCAAATCATGAAAATTTTTGATCCCTTAGGTTTCTGTTCTCCCGTTTCTTTACTTGCTAAGCATCTCATGCAAGATCTGTGGAAGGAGAAGCTGGACTGGGATTCTCAGCCTCCTCCGCATATCGTAAATGTTTGGAATCAATTTCGAACCGAACTTCCAAATCTTTCAAATATTCATTTACCTAGACGCCTTTCCATTGATCAACCACGTAGCATTGAACTTCACGGCTTTTCAGACGCCTCTATGATAGGTTACGCGGCTACGGTCTATTTCAGAATGGAGTCAGTTTCCGGAGAAATCCATACCTTTCTTGTAATGGCCAAATCTAAGGCCGCACCAGTGAAAACAGTCAGTCTTCCGCGACTGGAGCTTCTTGGTGCCACTTTACTTTGCGACCTAATTTCCTTTCTTTAAAACACTTATTCAGATATTCTTAACTTCAACCAAATCTGTGCATGGTGTGATTCCCAAGTGGTTCTATGCTGGTTGGCGGCTTCACCTCACAGGTTTAAAACGTTTGTGGCAAACCGTATCTGTCACATTCAAGAAACCATTTCTCCTACGGCCTGGAAATATATTCCATCAGCGCTAAATCCAGCCGACTGTGCTTCGCGCGGTCTTATGCCTAATCAACTTGTCAAACATGACTTGTATTGGGAAGGTCCTTGTTTTCTTAGGCTACCAAAAGAGAGCTGGCCTGATGATTTTCGCTGTCCAGACCCTCCGGAAAACGAGGTTATTCTGGAAGAACGCAAATCAGTATTTCAAACATGCACAGTTGAACCACACATGCTTGATACTTTTCTTTCTCGTTACTCTTCCCTAGAGAAAATTCAACGCATAATTTCCTATATTTTTCGCCTTACCGAAAAGAAATCTAAATATCCTAACGAAAATATTACCGAAGTAGAACTTATTGTTCTCGTTCGGCATGTTCAACGTTCCATCTTTGCTGATCTCATTTCACGTTTGAATGACGCAAAGCTACTTCCTAAACAATTTCGTAAACTTTCACTTTTTCTAGATACACAAGGCTGCTTAAGAGTGGGGGGTCGATTACCACATTCTTCCGAACTCTCTTATTCAGCAAAACACCCTTTACTTTTACCACGTTCTCACCGTCTTACTCAACTTGTCATTGAGTACACTCACAAAAGGTACTGTCATCCCGGTCAAAAAACGTTGCATTACCTCTTGAGACAACAATTTTGGATCCTTTCCCCTCGCTATGCAATCGAGAGAATAACTTCTCATTGCATTTTATGCTATCGATTAAATCCCAAACCTTCCGTACAAATCATGGGTAACTTGCCTGCTCAACGCATCTCTCAAGTAAAAGCATTTTCACATGTTGCCATAGATTATTGTGGTCCCTTTCCAATTACAATGGGAAAGTACCGAGATGCAAAGGTATCCAAAGGTTATATTCTTGTCTTAGTCTGCTCCGCAACAAAGGCAGTTCACCTAGAACTTACCTCCGATATTTCCACCCCTACCTTTCTTGTGGCTTTTAAGAGATTTGTGGCAAGAAGAGGAAGAATTTCTGACATTTACTCAGATTGTGGTAGCGCGTTCTTGGGAGCTGATCGTTTACTCAAACAGTACTCCCAGGAAGCATGTCACAGTCTAAAAATTACCTGGCATTTTTCAAGTCCTGGTAGTCCGCACCTAAACGGACTAGCCGAGGCAGGAGTTAAATCCACCAAGGCAAATTTAAAACGTGTAATAGGTGAGCAACGGTTAACCTATGAAGAGTTTTTTACTTTTTTGTGTCAGGTCGAATCCATACTAAACAGCCGGCCTCTGTATGCCCAAAGTATGGATCCGAATGACTTTCTTCCACTGACCCCTGGTCATTTTCTTACCCTGGAACCGTTGAATTCCGTACCAGAACCCGATTTTTCTGATTCCAAGTTGAACACCCTGTCCCGCTGGCAGCTGGTGCAAAGGCACCAGTCCGATTTTTGGAAACGCTGGAACTTGGAGTACCTAAACACCTTGCAACAGCGTTCTAAATGGACAGAGGCTTCTAACAATATTAAACTAAATACTTTAGTCGTGGTAAAGAATGAACAAAAACCGCCATTGCAATGGGCTGTTGGGCGAATTGTCGACGTACACCCTGGCTCAGACGGTCATATTCGTGTTGTGACCGTTAAAACAGCTACAGGAACATATCGTCGACCAGTAGTGAAACTATGTCCTTTGCCTATGCCCGACGCATAAGGCAAAATTTTCTTTTTCTTTCTTAATTTTTTCTAAGTATTTTTTTCTTTTCTTTTAATTTTAATTTACATGCATAATTTAATGCATATTTGGGTTAATGTTAAATTGTATCGTTTAATTGCTAATAGGCGAATATTATTCAATTTTTTTTCCTTTCCTTTTCTTAACTAAGTAAAAACACACGTGTTTTGGCGGCCAAAAAATGTTGGTGCAAGCAATGAATTTCCTATTTTTCATTTTCTTTTCCTTTTCTGCGCGTTTAAAATAATTTAAATTTTCGCGCTCTTAAATATGCATATGGGTTTTCACGGCACCGCACACGTGCGAGGACAAGCAGCGCCGCGATGAGTGCGCAAACAACCACCGTCACAACAAGACACTAGAAAAATCACGTTCCTAAAAAAGTGAATTTTGAGGTGAAAAACTGGACGTTTAAACGTTGACTGGAGCCGCAAGAGAGTCCGAGGTAGGTGCCTTTTCATATAAAATTCCATATGTATCGTAACTTTCCATTTACAATCGTCAATACCGACAATTATTTTTAAATGTGCTTGTAAAGCCAAACCGGCGACCTGTCGAAGGAAATTCCATTATTTTTCAGTACTTGCACGCACAAAAGGTTTTGAGGTTGTTTAAGTTAAGAGATATATTTTAGTTTCGAGTACCTATTTTATTATAGCACAAAACAATAAAATGTTGATCTGTCCTTGTTAAGAGTTAACAAAAAAAAAAAGAAAGTAGTTGTGCCAAAGTTAGGATTTGCTCTATAAGTTATTTTCTTTAAAACTTTGGTACTGAAATATTGATATTAAAATTTATTTTTGTTTACTACTTTTACCTACTCAGTATTTTTGTTTGATCTCTTTATTTTAGTTTAATTAATGTAAGGTTGTTATGTGCCTTTAAAAAGCTTAATTAATTTAAGGTTGTTATGTGCCTTTAAAAAAAATTTTTTTAAGTACGAATAAAGTTCTACGTATATTATTTATTTTCTATTTAGTCACAGTACACTTTTGACATGAATATTCCTACTAAATATTTACTATCATGCCGGCAGATTACAAACACCTCTCCGAAAGGTCAAGCCAAAGCACAGACATAAAATAGATGAGTTTTCTACCTCGAAGGGAGGAAAACTTCGTGTTTTTGGTCTTGCGAAGGCTTGACCTGAGTAATGCCTTGCCGCCATCTTTTGTTTCGGAGTGGTACTAAAGAAGCAACCCGACCGCGTTGCGCGACGCGGTCGGGTCCCTTCCGGCATGCATGTCACGAAGAGGGGAGCTCGGCTAGACGCAAGCGGTCACATCTAAACCTCAGATAAGCAGCACATTCACTCAAGTAGGCATAGTGTAGTCTCCGAAAGGTCAAGCCATCGCAAGACCTAAAATACGAAGTTTTCCTCCCTTCGGGGTAGAAAACTCGTCTATTAGTGAACTGCTTTTAATGAACAAAAAAGCATTATGGTTAACATCGATGGGGGTTGAAAATTCCTCGCAACTAAAAATAGCAATCCATCATATAAAGAAACATATTATTTAGTTGGCCATCTTTGATTTAAAAATTGACGAAAGTTGCTTTGGTGATGCTCAAAGAGCAATCGATTCTTACTATGATACTTTTCATTTAATTGAAATCGGTTAAGTTTTAATGAATTTGTGAGGAAATGCAGACAGAATTAGGCAATCGTATAGTTTGTGAAACATTTTCTTTGGTCTATCAATGGTTAAAATAAAAATTCTTATTTCCAAAACTGCTAAACCAATTTTAATGATTTAAGTCTTGTTCTGTGCGGCGGAAAAAGTGATTTTTAACAAATTAAAAAAACGAAAAGTTTCTCCAAGCATAAGAATAAACAAACCTCTGTGAAAGGCTAAGTTTGATTCTGACCGCCATCTTGGCTTTTAAGAAGGTGTTAAATTTCGATTGGGACCTTTAAAGAATAATTCATTTTTGCCTTGATAGTTGTTATTTGAGAAAAATCGGTTTAGTAATAATTAATTTATTAGGAAATGTATAATCTGCACAACAAAGATTAACAAAAATTAATTTTTTTAATCCAAATGATTTAAGTAATTCGTACTTCGTCCGTGCTTGGCAGAAATAGGAATTTTTTATAAAACTAAAAATGAACTAAAAAAAGATCTGAACATAAAAATAAACAAGCAAATTTAAAGGGTTTACCATGATTTTGTGCACCATCTTGTAATTTGAACATTGCGGATAATTTTTTTTTCTTAAAATCCTTATTCATTTCCTGCAAACATCAGCTTTTTTCAATAAAATCGGTAGCATAGTTCAAGAGTTATAACAAAAAAATTTTTATTGTTTTTTTTTTATGGGATTTCATACATTCTCTAAAAATAGCTATTGTTGGGGGTAAATGGCATGAAAACTTCAATATGGTTTTTGGACATTCACACAAATTTTGAAAGCTTGTTCCTTGGGAAAGTAAATTCTATTGGAGGAACAAAATCACCCGAGAAATATAAAAATCCCAAGGACATGAATGAACAGGTACCAAAATTGACTCAAAATTCAATGATTTTTAAAGTATCATTTCTTGTGTTTGGATTAAATTCGCAAGCTCCCTGAGTATTTTTTTTGAACTGCAATATATTTTTTAAAATTTTCTTTAAATTCTAAAACATAATAATAAAAAATTAAGAAAAAAATAGTTTGAAATCCATGGATTTTATAAAAAAACTGATTTCAAAAATTTTTTGCATCATTTCGTGCAAGTGAAAAATCTAAGTTATAATAAATTCTTATAGGCAGACTCAAAAGGAACCTTAGTTTGAAACCAAACCCAAAAGCACCCCTAAAACCACTTAACCGCTTCAGATAAACCAAAATTAAGGAAAAATACAAAAATGTAAATTTTGATAAAAACTAAACTTAACTTTTTATTTAATGGAACTTAATCACGCTTCTAAAGTGTAATACCTTGTTAGAAAGGCACACTCATTGTCTGCCTAACAGTGAAATTAGAACTGCCCTATCTAATGTAGTTATTTAGTTATTTCAAAAAATCTGGATCAATATCACGTCACATTTGAAAGCGTCGCGACGCCGTATATATTACGTCGCCCGAAAAAAAATATGATTTTTGTAAATGTCTTCATAAGTTCATTAATCGTACCAAATTATACCAAAATCAACTTCGGAAATTCTGCCCAACCAGTAGAGGAGGCCGTGAAGATTTTGGGAACTTATTTCCTTAGTCAGCAAACATCGATATAATTGTTCATTCATTAATTCTAAGCAAATTTTGTTATATGAAAAGGGTTTTTCGATGGATTTTCTTAGTTATAAAACTAGTTGTACTAGTTAAGGGTATACTTAAGTTAACTATTAAAAATATTCTGGCTAATCTTTAAGGATGGGAAGTATTTTTGACAAGTAAAAAACGATATAAAATGAGTGCCCTTATTTTCTTAGTTCTGAAAGTTTATGAGCCCAGACAGCACAAGTACGTCCTATGTACGTACATAGTACGTAACTCAGCGACGTAGTGTACGTACATACTACGTAAATTTTTGGACGTATTTTTAGCCATTATTTGGTAAAATTATTACGTCCTTGCAATTCAACTACACGTAAATTTAGGGGGAATAAGGACACTGTTGTTCTGGAAAATATACGCTTTAATCCATCGGTAACGTTTCGACAATGGTTTTTGTCTTCATCAGACTAAAAAGGTTACAACTCATTAGTAAGTTAATATAAAATACGGCATATTAATACATCACTAATGATTTTTTTAAAATAAATAACATTTAAAATGACCTTATTAACAATATATTCTTTTTTTTTTCTTAAATATTTTTTTCCCTTTTAATGTATATGTAACTGATTTTTTTTTATTTATATAAAGAAATAAGTATGGTTCATTTTTCTTCTTTTTTTAAAATTTTTATACAAAGGTTCAAAAAATTTGTCACTATAGTAACTGATGGGTTGCTCAATAAAATACGTACAAAGAGATCAATCAGCTATTCATACAAAAACAATAATAATAAATAAAACCTGTAGCAAGCCATAATACAATTTAGAAAATAACAACAATGTACACATTATAGTGACACCTACGTTAAAATATACAACAAAATTAAAAAGGACTGTTGAAATAAATATATTTAAAATTCCGTATTCACCCTTCAGACTAGATCGTACATTGAAACAACAAAAAACAAGAATTCACAAAATTAAAAACGAAACCCGACATTAATTTGCTAATTATTTATATTTTCTTTTGTTTTGTTTATCAGACAGGTTATATATTATCGGCGGCAAAATTAGTCCACATTGTTGTGTCACTTAAATGTTGTGAGTTTTATTTTGTGCCATTTGTTTTCCTTATGTGCTTGAATTCTTGTTTTTTGTTGTTCCAATGTACGATATATAGTCTATGGACAAATCGGCCTAAAAGGGCGTTTCATGTGCAAGTCGTGCCAACTATTTGTCGATAAGCCAAGTTTGTTAAGGGCACTTTATAGATCAGGTTTTGACTTGTTGTCATTCTGGTAAATGCGTTTTTTTAAAGATATGGCCCCCACCACTTTTTTGAACGATACTTTTTAAAACGATGTATCTTTCTTAAAAATAGTCGTAGAGAGTTGCATGAACCGAACCGAACCGAACCGAACCTGCAATAAAATAACTTTATATTATATTTTTCAAAATTTTGCTTCGTTTTTTAGAAAAAATAAAATAACTGAATTTTTACTTTTTTTGTATATCTAGTAAAGTTTAACCTACATTTTTAATAACACAAAAGCAAAATTTTAAAAAAAAGTTTAAATAAAAGTTATAGAATTAACATTTTTCTTTAATTTGTTGTAAATAGGTCTTATATAGATGTATATTTTATATTTGTTTTAATAAAAAAAACAATTTGTTGTCACCAAAACGACTACCGAAGGTGTATTACCGTACGCGGACGCCTATACTGCCGTCCTTAGTAGGACCCACCTATCTACGTTTTCACTTATTTCGAGAAAAGCGAGTTTAAAGTTTAAATGCTTGCTAAGAGTACATAGTAATATTTTTTTTGTTTTTCAAAATAAAATACTTCCGTACAAAAATGTTGTTATTTTTTTTTAAAAACAGATGAAAGTAACCTATTTGAAGCCATTTTCGGTCCTAACTCATTTTGATTTTTTTGCAGATAGGTGGGTCTTACTAAGGACGGCAGTATTATAAGGCGGCGCGCGGCTTCACGCAGCTGAGGCGTCTAGTAAAACAGGTGATTTCTATTATTATTGTTATCGTTGTTTGATGGGCATTAGAGACCTATTGAAATAAAGCCAGGCACAAATTGTGCCGGGCACTATATTGACAGTTTCGCATTAAAAACTGTCAGTTGATCTTTCAAAATTGACATACCAAAGTCGAATTTAGAAATCCAGTCGTTTATTTTCCATTAATAGTGGCGTCACTATTAATTCCGGCTCTTATAATACACAATGGCCTAATTTTGAAAGAAGACCGCTGTCCTTATAATGCAGAAGTGTCAATATAGTGCTCGGCACAATTTGTGCCTGGCACTATTGCAATAGGTCCCTATTATCAAACAACGTTGTTATTGTTATTTTTGAAAGTGAATATCAATCGACAAAAGTTTTTACAATACAGTGCAGGTGCTAGGGGTAGTTGAGTATGCAAAATATGAGGACCGCAGTTTGACAATGGATCCTAGCTGAGAATAGGTCACAGACTAAGGATTTGGATGTTGCCGGGCAAGTTTTTGGTCCAATTTTTTTTATGCCCCCTCCCGTGTTCCAATTTCTAAAAATGTAACTAAGTTGACGCCTTAAAGAGACAATGACATAGAAATGGATCAAAAATGTCTAAAATCTAATTTAAAATAAAATTATATTAGTTTTTTAAATTTTAGCTGCAAAATCCCCCAAAATCCCCCAGACTCCCCAAATCCTGAAATTTTTAGATTTTTTTCAAATTTTCTTAAAGACTAAGCTTACGGAAAAATATGTACAAATCTTTTATGTAGACCATAAAATGTCCTTTTCAACAATGTATAAGTCGGTGGGGTACGACTAATGACAAACTCTCCAGCGGCGTCCGTTTATTGAGGTAGTATAAATAAATTTAAAAAAGAAACATGTTTATTACAGGTTTTACCCGATTTTCTTAAAAACCGAGCTCTATATCAAAAAACATAATGCACACTTTTTTATAGACAATAAAATTGCCTTTTAAATGATGTATAATAAGGCAATGGTAGTTTTATCTATAACAATTTAGGGGCGTCCATAAATAAAATCAGTTTTGAAAAATCCCTAAATTTATCAATTTTTTACAAGTTTATCCAATTTTCTCAAAAATAAAGCTTTTTGAAAAAAAAATTGTTTTGCCGTTTATTGTAGAAAATAAAATTTCCTTTTTAACAATGTATTAGTCATTGGGGTCAGGCTAATGACAAACTCTCCAGCGGCGTCCGTTTATTTGGAAAATATAAAAAAATTAAAGAAACCGCATAGGTTTTACCCGATGATCTTAAAAACCAAGCTCTCTATCAAAAATTGTAACCTATAGTCGATTGTAGACAATAAAATTTTCTTTTAAACGTGTATAATAATGTAAGATTTATCTTCAGATTAAAACTTCACAGGCTTGTGCAACTTAAATCAATTTTTACAAATCACCAAACAAATTAATTCTGTTACAATTTTTTTCCAATTTTCTTGTTCTTGTTTTGTGTTTTATACTTTATTGTAGGAAATAAAATTTTCTTTTTAACAATGTGTAAGTCAGTGGGGTTTAATTAATGACAAACCCTTCAGCGAGGTCCGTATATGGGGGTCCATTAAAAAATAAAATAAATTAAATCATTTTTGTCACATGCTTCACCTGATTTTTTTTTTGAATATTAAAAAAAATACATTTTTTAAAAAGTATTTTTTTAATACATTTCAAATCAAGTATTTTAAACTCTGTTGTGTTAAAATCAGATAAAAGATAAAAAAGATACAATTTGTTTTTAAATATGCTTTTCCGCCATATTGAATCCGCCATATTTAAAAAAGCACAATTATCACAATGACAATAAGGCAAAAACTGATCTGCTAGGTATGTTAAACAAATTAAAGTTACTTTCAAAAAGTTCTTATGGTTTTCATTAAAAGCATAATTTTTAAATATACCCCAAAGACCCCTATTTTTTTTCCAGTTATTTGGAAATAACTTAAAAACTAATTAACGCATTGGAACACTTGAACCAGATTTCGATAAAGAATCGAAGTAGCTATCTTTTTGATATAAATTTTTTTTTCTAGCTCCAATAGTTTTATAAATAAAATTTTAAAAAAATTTAAAAAGTTAACTTTTTTTTTAATTTTTTTTATTTTTTTGACAAATACAAATAAATACATATTTTCTGACAAATAAATTTTTAAACACATTACAATGCAAGTATTTTAAACTTTGTTCCATGAAAATCGGATAATAAATAAAAAAATTACAATTTTTTTAAAGATACCGCCATTTTGAATCCGCCATATCTTTCAAAAAACGCATTTACCAGAGTGACAACAAGTCGAAACCTGATATATGGGATGCCCTTAACAAAGTTAGCTTATCGGGAGAAAGTTGGCACGACTTGCACACGAAACTTGATTTGTCCATAGACTACTAGTCTGAAGGGTGAGTACGGAATTTTAAATATATTTATTTCAACCTTAGAGTAATAATTATTACTCTGAGATTTCAACAGTCCTTTTTAATTTTGTTGTATATTTTAACATAATGTCACTATAATGTGTACATTGTTGTTATTTTCTACATGTTATTATGGCTTGCTACAGGTCTTATTTATTATTATTGTTTTTGTATTCTTTGTACGTATTTTATTGAGCAACCCATCAGTTACTATAGTGACAAATTTTTTAAACCTTTGTATAAAAATTAAAAAATAAAAATAAACCATAATTATTTCTTTATATATAAATAAAAAAAAATCAGTAACATATACATTTAAAGGGAAAAAAATATTGAGGAAAAAAAAAGAATATATTGTTAATAAGGTCATTTTAAATGTTATTTATTTTAAAAAAATAATTTTTAATTAGTGATGTATTAATGTGCCGTATTTTATATTAACTTACTAATGAGTTGTAACCTTTTTAGTCTAATGAAGACAAAACCCTTGTCGAAATGTTACCGATGGATTAAAGCGTATATTTACCAGAACAACAGTGTCCTTATTCCCACTAAATTTACGTGTAGTTCAATTGCAAGGACGTGATAATTTTACAAATAATGGCTAAAAAATACAATTCGGTCGTAAATATAAGGTGCTCCTTATGCCCCTCATCTACTTTACACCACTGTAATATTCTATTTATTTATTTATTTATTTATTTATTTATTTATTTATTTATTTATTTATTTATTTATTTATGTATTTATTTATTTATTTATTTATTTATTTATTTATTTATTTATTTATTTATTTATTTATTTATTTATTTATTTATTTATTTATTTATTTATTTATTTATTTATTTATTTATTTATTTATTTATTTATTTATTTATTTATTTATTTATTTATTTATTTATTTATTTATTTATTTATTTATTTATTTATTTATTTATTTATTTATTTATTTATTTATTTATTTATTTATTTATTTATTTATTTATTTATTTATTTATTTATTTATTTATTTCCTTATTTATTTATTTATTTATTTATTTATTTATTTATTTATTTATTTATTTATTTATTTATTTATTTATTTATTTATTTATTTATTTATTTATTTATTTATTTATTTATTTATTTATTTATTTATTTATTTATTTATTTATTTATTTATTTATTTATTTATTTATTTATTTATTTATTTATTTATTTATTTATTTATTTATTTATTTATTTATTTATTTATTTATTTATTTATTTATTTATTTATTTATTTATTTATTTATTTAATCAACAGTTTACAAAAACCAATTACAGATACATCTTAGATCTAACTTAACCTACTTAATAGTCTAGACTAACTTTGTCTCAATAATTTTCTGATATAACTTTTAAAAAATGATAGAGTAATACAAAAAATATCTATTGAACTGTGAAAATTTTCACATTTTCTTATAATGGGTGAATTTTTATATAAATTTGTTTTATATGCTGGAATATGAAACAAAGTTTGCGACCTGGTTATCACTCTTTTTGTCTTAAATGCTATCTGGGATAACAGAGTAATATCATCTAGCACGTTAAGCAGTAATTTTAAAAGAAAAATTAATCCTGCCTCAATTCGTAATACATTTAGTTTTTAAAATATAAAAGCTTTAAAAATCTTCTTTGGACTGTTTCAAGAATGTTACTTTTATTGTTATATAAAGGATAATTAAAGTCTTATATAAACCTACAATGGAGTCAACATTCTTAAAAAATTTACAAGTTCTAATAGCAAAACCTAACATTTTTACAGCACTTTTGCAAGTAACTTCAACATGATAATTAAAGTTTAATTTGGGATCTAGGTAAACACCTAAGTCTTTGTGTGATGTTACTCTTTGTAAAACAATATCCTTAATGGAATAGTTCAAATTAATTTCCGTATTTTTGGTGGTAAATGTCATAACAGCACATTTATTTATGTTAATCTTTAGGTGGTGATCAGTGCACCGCACCATTTTACGATTGTGTCTAAATCATTCTGTAGACATATTGCATCTGCCAAACATTTTATTATACTAAATAATTTATAATCATCCGCAGAGATTAATCCCTGACCAAATTGCAAACCTTGACCTATTTTATTTATTACCAATATGAATAACAGAGGACTTAAATTTAAGCCCTCTGGCACGCCTAAGGATGGTATATATTTCAGAGATGTGAATCCTTTGAGTTCTCCTTCGATTTGTACGTACTATGGACGTAAATGAAGAACGTAATTTGTACGTACAGGGTTTTCCCGTATATTTTTACACCATATCTAAAACGTTTATTTCAATAGATATCAAAATATGATAAATACAAAAGTTTCATAATTTTTTACGAATTTTAAGAAATCGTTGTGTCAGAATGTCAAAAAAAATCGTAAATGTCAAAACTTGACAGGTCGATGGTTTTTTTTTAAGGAAACACTCTATATATTATTTCAGATTTTTATAGATCCTGATTTCAAAAGTATATGTTGGGATTATTTCTTTTAATAGTTTTGGAGATATATGCGTTTAAAAGTATAAAAAACTTAAATTGTTACTTTTTAAAACATCAAGGAAGCCATGAAAAAAACAATTGCATTGACACAAAAGTGATGCTATTGTTTTGTCACCTTGTCAAATTCAGTTTTAAGAGCGGTTAAGGATGATTTGTACCGAAGAAGAAAAACTGGATATTATTAAATAATTTTACTCAAATAATGAAAATGCATCTGTAGCTCGCAACCAGTAATATATTTAGTTTCCCGACAGAAGAGAACCAACCCGCCAAACCATAGTAAATATAGTAGACTCATTTAATCAAAGAAAAACACTTAAAAGAAAAACTAGAACAGTCGAAAGAAACGCTGAACAGGACTTAAATATTTTGTTATATTTTCAAGGTTAGTTTTTCTTTATAAGTTAGTTTATCATATCTGAAAAAATGTTTTTTTCCATGTCATTTTAGAGAATCCTGATCGCTCTATTCCGGATGCAGCAACTTTTTTTAATACATCATGGCATAAAATTCACTCTGTTTTAAAATATCACAAATACAAGGCTTATAAATTTTTACCCGTGCAAAATTTAAGCAACGAAAATAAACAGATTACATTTTGTTTTAAAAAAAGGGTAGGGGTAAATTTTTAAAATTGCAATTTAGGTTAAAACATGGCTTGTGTGGTATCAAACAAAAGGGAATTGAGTCTGGAGTTAAATAAAATATATTTCAATTTTTAGTTATATTAGCTCACACGTACACTATAACTATAATACCTAGTGTGAGCTTAGGTGCCCAGATATTGGCATAGTATCTTTTTAAAGCAATAAGTTTTTAGCATGACCGGAGCGGGAGCTACATATTTAAGCGATAAAAAGGCACTTTTATTAAATTATATTAAAATTAAATTAAATTATTATTAAAATGCAGTGGTTGGCAAATGCAAATAATTAGTTATTAAATGAATTATGTAAACTTCATAGTATAAGAGCCCAGTAGAATTTTGGGCTTGAATTGCACACCGATACTCATATATTTTAGTCAATTCGTCATAAGGCCATGTCCAAAAAAAAAATGGAGATACCTGCGAAAATCCTGCATAAACAACCCGCCATCTTTGTTTAAAGATAGCAAAAAGGAGTTTGAATCAAATGTACGTAACTTTTTTATTATTACATCGATTTTACTCAAACAAATTGTGATTAGCTTCTACTGTAATGGCCTCTCCAAAACACTATTAAAACTTTGTTTTTTATTTGTCTCTATACTGTAAATTCTGTAAGTTCCTTAAATACGCTGTTTTTCTTTTAAGTTTTTTGATTTTTTAAAGAAAACTACTAGTTTTACAAAAAAAAGGATGTCAAGCTGAATAGAAACTGATACTGAGGTAGATATGGCGGCTTAAACATGGCCGAAGCGTAATTTACAATTTTTTTTTGAGGGTAATTTTTTTATGTATAACGAACCCCCAAAATGCACCCCCGCTAAAAGACAATTTAATTATCTTCAAAAAATAATAGTACTCTTTTTGTCGTAATCTTAATAGTTTTCCTGAAAAACACAAAAAATATGCGGCATACATAATTTGATGTTTTCGTTCCATAGAAGTACGACAATGGCATGGGTCCATTAGGAAAACATATTTTATGCACAGATAAGCGAACCCGCAGCTACATATTTAAACTCAGCGTCAAAAATCTTACAAAAAACATATTTGATACTTTTCTGTTAAATTGACGGGTGGTCACGTGATTTTGAAAACTTCTTAACGGTTTGAGCTAGAGACTTGGTTCTTTTTTTGATTTTTAGACAAGAATATCCGATCAAAATTAATCACCACTGGCATGTTTTTAAATTTGTAAAAATATATACAGGGTGTCCCAAAAATCCGGATCCACACAAATATCTGCTGAACTATTGAAGATAACTGAACCGTATTTGGCAGTGATCGATGACATAGAGAGATTTATTTTTGTAAAGGGAAAATCTGTAAAAAACCTAATTTTTTCAGTTTTTGTCAAAATTCACAAATTTGTTGTTTAAACAAAAACCCTAATGAAAGACCTCGAATAGCCGCAAATATGAAACACTCCGAGACATATTTCATTTTATTGATATTGTCATCTACTTTTAGGAAGAAGAAGAAGCATGGAAATATGGATAAAATTACTGACACAGACTCTGTGTGTCTAAAAGGTCTGCCTACGAAATATTCCTGAGGTCAAATTAAAAATATTTTGAACATTTTTCAACGGAAGTCTTTTGGGATCCGAAACTCGACTATTGACACCTTTTTACTGTAGCCGTTAGTGGGCGCATCGCACTGATTGTTTAAAATAGCCATTATTTTTTCTCGGTGTACAATTCTAAGCCAAAAAGGACCTCTCCTCTAAAGTATTCAAAATAATTGAAATATTTTGATGCGACGTCAAACACTAAATACGAATACTTTAACGGATTATAACATTTTTTAACAAAACAGTATAAAAAACACACTAAGAAAAACGTTATGGCCAGTTTAAGCCATTAGAAGTGGAGTGTAAAGCGCCCTCTTACGGCCATAGTGAAAAGGTGTCCATATTTGGGCTTCGCATCCCCAAAAAACCCTGGGTACCAATTTTGAAGGTAATACGTTAAAATTTTTATAATATTTATATTTTAGCTATTTATTCGATTGTTATTTTTTAAATTTACCACCCTCTATTTCGAAAACGGAGCAATGTCGGACTAAAGTAAATGGCTTTTAATTGTCTTATTTGGACCTCAGAAATATATCCTGGGCTGTTGTACTGACCTTTTATAGACACAGACCTTAGAGTAATAAAAATATAAAGAGACGTAATCAACCGCGGCCTCGTGTAAATTTTCCCTATTCGTGGCGGTCATTCCTGAAAACTTAGAATTTACAGAATCCCCGACGATGGAATCATCTCGCAAAAACCAAACTGGGCTGAATTTTCACAATATTTTTATAAACATAGCACTTCCTGTTTATTTTTACGTCCAACTAAGTTCTTTCATACAAAAATAAAACTCAACACACAGTCAAAAAACCCCAAAAATTCAATACACCGAGTCCGACGGCCAAGACAACAAAGCATTTACTACAAACACATGTTACTGTCAGTGTCGACCTTAGAGCTTGAGAAAATCTGGGCTAACCGTTCACGACTTAAGGACCCACCTCATTAAACTTTTTTGTTTGAAACTCGTAGACACTGATTGAGTAGAAATAAAAGGTTGTACTTCCACTGCCTTTATTTATTTTAAACACGACGTTTCCGTTAGTAATTATCTCTAACCGTTTTCAAGTGTAACCTAAACCATCCAGTCTAAAGGCTACTACTTATACTACTTGGTGTGCAGTCGGGTGTGACGGTCCGCCACCTTTTTTAATTTTAAGACGCTTGTTCTCCTTAAGGTGTGGTTTCCATATGTTTGGTATGTCCGTGCTTGGTTGACTGAAAACTTCTTCATTCTGCATTATAAACGCAGCTTTAATAAACTTTCGTTTTTGCCAATGTGACTCCTTATGCAAAACTTTAGCTTCAGACCATTAAATCATGTGATCATTTGACCATGCATGATCCGCTAAACCGGATTTTTCAATATCCCCTAATTGGGTACTTTTTAGATGTTCATTTACTCAAACATGAAGAGGGCGTTTTGTTTCATCTACATTTTACCACACTCAAACTTAATATTTAAGGGATTTTCTGGTTTTTTTTTTAGTTACAAAACTCTTTATTAGTGTTTGGCTATTCGTCTTATATTTTCTGAAACTCCTTGAACATATTATTTTAAAAATTTGCTAAATTTGGTTTGTTTTTAAGATTGTTGAGTTTATTAATTTCTCGGTATAACCATTCTGTTGTAAGTAGGTTTCCTATATACAGTGGTTTAAATGTTTCTGTCTATTCGTTTGATAAGAACATCCAAAAATGGTAAGGCCGAATCTTTTTCAATCTCCATTGTGCATTTGATTGTTGGTCGAATACCGTTCAGATGTAGAAAATTCTGCAGTTTGTCATCATTTTCTGGCAATATAATAAATGTGTCATCCATGTATCGTAGCCATAATTTTGGTTTAACTCTTGCTGTGTTGATCGCATGGTCCTCGAAGCACTCCATGTAGATGTTTGCTACCACTGGCGAAAGAGACAAACCCATTGGAAGTCCATCATTTTGCGCGTAAAACTTATTTTTTGGTAAGTAAGCTTTCCAATCCTCCTTTTGGGAAATCAAAATCGGTAATAAACCTACCCTTGGTCAAATTATCGCAACTAAATCGTAATCCGTAGAGACACCACCATTTTCCACACAAAAAATGTTACACAAAAAGATTTTTTTTTCTAAAAAATGCTTTTTGTAAAAGTAGTTTTTCGAAAAAGTACTTTTTGAAAAAAAAAATTCGACTTTTTAAAAATATTTGTAGAGTATAAGAAATTAATAAAATTGCAAACTTAAACCACGGCGGCGGCGAATTGGGTCGGTGGCAAGTTGGGTCGGGGGAGAATGGGTTCAGCTGCGAATTGTCATATTCCCTAAAACTATTTTTTAAACATATATCAGATCAAATATAGGTTACGACATCGCTTTTTTAAGAAATATTATCTAAGAAAAACGAACAACAAACATTTTCTCGACGCAAACAATGCCTTCCCAAGCTATTGCTTTTTGGGTCAGCATAGGTTACTTAAAAATGTCACGAAGTTTTTAATGTGAATAAATATGTTCTCGGGAAAAATTACGTAACGCAATAATTAAGGATTTTTGACCCCCCTTCCTCCTTTACGCATTTATAATAAAAAATACATCAAAATTTCACTAGGTGTATCGCAAGGCTAAACCCACCCCCCCTCCCCCCTTAAGTATTATGTTATTTAAGAATGGCCCCTACATATAAACTGCCCTTCATTTCTTCTGCAACTTCAACACGCGAGGTGATGCGACATGGCAACAATGCTTAAAATGGCACAATCAAACGTTTTTTTTTCAGTGGAATGTGCTGTTGGCTGTTGTATGGTTCGGTGTTTTTGAGTTTGGTGGTTATAACTGCGTTTTTTATTTTGTTAATACAAAAAATAACTTATTTGTACTTCACAATGAATAGGATGAAGGGCTGTGTTTGTGAAAATACGGTGAGAAATCAAAATGTTCTATTAGTATTTTGATTAAATGTAAATACTCAACGCCACTGGCTAAACTAAACAAAATTATATAGGAAGTGCCCTATATCTTTCTAAAAATTACCTTCTTTTGCTTTTTAAAATATTCCGGGTAAAACCTTTTCAAATTGTCAGCCTGAATATATTTCTACATTATTATGTCTAGCATCAAGTGCTCACCGAAATTTTTATTTCGATGATTAGTAGTGCTTAAACTCTATAAACAGATAAGCCGCCTATTAAATAATAACATATAATATCCTTAATATCGGTTAGACTTGTTTGATGAAGGATTAATAGTTTAGGATCCTCTACAATAAGATCCATGTGAATGTAGTCCACATAGTCCAAAACCAAACCCGGCCCTGCTAATACAAAATCCGTAATATGACGTCATACCGCTGTTATCACGTTTTGTGAAAGTCGTGGGGAAAGGCACCGTTCATAAATTATGTTCTTGTAATGAAAGGTTTTCGAATGATGTAATCAAAAATTCACAGTAGGAAACGACGCGACGCGGACTAATAAGCGTAGGACAAAATATCGAGTAGGTTAAATAGGTCAACCAAACTAAAGCACTATATATTTTGCAACTGGTTACAAGTTGAACCTGAATTATTATTTATACAATTTGAAGAAGATACAGGAGGCGACAACAGCGTTTACCAACAAATGCATGAATGACCGCCTTAAACGAGTTTAGGGCTCCTCTTTTTCTTTTCTTACTCTGAGACACAGACTTTATAAGTAGTTTTATCCATATTTCCTTGCTTTTCCATGTTTTCCCGGATATGCTGTAATTGACCAGGACTGGTATTCTCATAAATTGACTTAAAAAAGTTACGTTTTGAAAACGCTAAGCGAAACGCACAGCACTCTCGCATGGCATTTGAGCTGACCGATCGAATTTGGTATTCACGTTGGTAAACGCGCCCTTTGGATGGAATTCGCTTAGCATCCTTCAAATTCTCGCTCTTTGTTTATGTTTTTTTTTTACATTTCTCGCATACATTAGAGATGTTTTTCACCCCAGTTAGTTATTTTTCGTATGTATTAATAAAAACATCGCAAATCTAGAGAAGGTGATGGTTAGAAACCAGCCTAACCAATAAAACTAGTTTTTTTGAGTATCCTAACATGATTGTAATGACCCCTACACTCATAGGGAATAATAATATATATAAACGTAAACTATATATTTTCTTTATGTTCTAACAAATAAAATAAGGTTCTAAAAGAAAATTTACTTAAAAACATTCAGCAATTATCAAAGTTAAGCCTTCGTTCATCATGATTTCATTGTTCAAATTAAATGCACTCGCTCGTACTAGGGTGTTCCCAATAAGGCTTAAACACCCTGGTACCTTCACTACAGGGTATTGTTACGGGTTCACTGCTTCAAATAAAACTCGCAAAATGTCAAAAACGATAAGTCAATTTATTTCGACAATTATGTACAAAAAAGACGCACTTAAACTTACTAATAACTTGTTAATAATTCACTACTTTAAATTGCCTATTAACTTCGTGTTAATATCTAGCGATCACTACCTTTCGTTATCTTTGACTGACTCGATGCGCGATATCCGACCCTATATATAGAGTCATTGAACTTTCCGGAATTATCCATCCTTGTTCGATTTACGATTATACCAGCCTTTTCTAGAACGCGGACCGTTCGAGCATGACTGTGTCATAGATAACGCAACTAAAACCTAGACTAAGAATACAACCATAAGATAAGTCAACCTAATACTACACTAAACCTAAATAAATTGACTATAAAATTTAAATAACTTAAATTTGTAACACTATCCTCCTCTTCAGGTGTGATCGTCTCGATCAACATTTGCCAGGTAAGGTTTTAGTCTCTCCAGATGAACAACTTTCATCTTGGATTTCGGGCTTCTTTGGATTCGGTAGACTACATCATTAATTCTCTTAACAACTTCATAAGGTGCTTCCCATGGTGGTGTCAACTTAGGTGATCTTCCTTTCTTTCGTTGAGGATTGTATAGCCAGACTTGATCATTCTCTTTGAACCCTGAAGAGTTTGCTTTCAGGTCATATCTTGCTTTCATGCGGTCACTGGCTATTTCTTCGCTCTCTAACCACCTCATAGTCATTAACTTCTAAGTGTTCTTCTTCAGGAGACCCAAACATGATATCACATGGTAAACGCAGTTCTCTACCAAACAGGATACTGGATGGAGTAGCTCATGCCGTATTGTGAATGGCGGCTCCGTAGGCCATCAAAAATAATGGAATATATTGGTCCCAATCTGTTTGGTGCTCATCAATAACTTTGCAAAGCTGTTCTTCTATTGTTTTATTAAATCTTTCAACCATACCATCTGACTGCGGATGTAAAGCAGTAGTCCGTGTTTTATGTATTCCTAAAAGGTCACAGAGATTCTGGAAGAGCTTTGATTCAAAGTTTCTCTCTTGATCTGAATGTAGTTCCAAAGGAATGCCAAATATGCTGAAAACATCATTTACCAGAACTTCTGCAACTGTAGCGGCCTCTTGGTTAGGCAAAGCAAAAACTTCTGGCCATTTGCTAAAGTAATCCATGTCAACAAGGATGTATTTGTTGCCCTTTTTAGTTTCTGGAAATGGTCCGGTCACATCAATAGCAATGCGTTCAAATGGCAGACCTACGTTATATTGTTTCATTTGACCTCTGGACCTTGGCTGGCTGCACAAGTCGAACATCGGCGGCACCAGTTTTTCACATCTTAAAAGTAATTGACCCAATAAAATCGGTTTCGAATTTTGTCCATGGTTTTATTTATGCCTAGGTGCGCGCCTGATTTTCCACCATGGCATTTGGCCATTATATTGTCTACCATGCTCCTAGGCACTACTACTTGATTGATCACAGTAAGGCCATCGGCACTTTCCCAGGCACGTTTAAGAATGTTTTCTTCTACTATCAGTGAATCCCATTGTGCCCACAGTGATTTGAATATCATCCCTTGGTTTGCGATATCTTGCCATGATGGTAGTGGCTTGTTCTCTTCTTTTAATCGCATCTGGTCAATTCTCCTGCAATGTATACAATCTTCAGGGCAAGGTCTTCTGGACAATGCATCGGCACTATTATGCACCCTCCTCACTCGGTGCTTAATTTGATAATGGTATTGTTGTAGATTTTCTATCCATCTCGCGACTTGCCCCTCAGGTTGTTTTATTTTCATGAGCCACTTAACTGTAACGCAGCATGATCCGTTCTAATCAGAAACTCTTGTCCCTAGAGATATTTGTGAAAGTGATCTACGGATTTAATGATGGCTAGGAGCTCCTTTCTGGTAACACAATAATTTCTCTCTGGTTTGGATAGCTTCATCTTCTCCATCTTGTACTTGGGAGAGTACTGCTCCTATGCCAAACGATAAAATTACTCGGTATGACTTTGGATGGTGGGTTAAATTGGGGTCTCCACATTACATCAGTGGCTAGCAGACTTTCCTCGGCAATATTTACTTTAAGAAGATTGCGAGATATTCCTGAAAAAAATACTCTGATAACCGTTTATTATGCACTTTTTAATTCGCATATTTCGTATGGCATTCATATCTGGGGAAACTCATCGTATGCAATAAAACTATTTAGAATGCAAAAAAGCAGTCAGAACAATGATTCGCGCGGGTTACAGAGATCACTGCAGGCCATTTTTTAAGAAGTTAAAATTGTTAACCCTACGGTCTCTATATATTTTTGGTTAACTAATTGAAATACACAAACACAGTAATAATTTTCGTATAAATTCTGATTTTCACGACTATTGTACAAGATCAGCAGGACTCATCAGGCCGCCCAGGTTTCGGCTTAACATTTCAAGAAGAAACTCTTTAGATTTTGAGTTGTATAATGTGTTGCCTTGAATATTAAAAATCGAGATTTTAAGAAATTTAAAATTAAAATAAAGTTATTGCTAGTGATTGAAGCAATTTATTATTATTCTGTTGAGGAATACAAACTATTTTTTAGTAATACACAGAGACGCCATATTTAGATTTTGAGATTTTTAATTTAAAATTATTTTAAATCATTTTAAAATTTAATTTTTGTTTTGTTCCCGTTTTAGTCATCTTGTTCTTGTTTTTGTGTATGTTAGGATATTTTGAACTTCTTTAGTGTATTTAGTTTAGTTTAAGAATTTTTTGTATGTACCTATTCAGATATTTTTTCTGTTGTAAAAATTTTGACTTGCTACAATTGTAATTTACAAACCGTAGTCAAATAAAATTCTTGATTCTTGATGCCATTGTTGCTCGCATCAGTATCTAATATGAATTTTTCTTTTGGAATGGGATATGCAAGAATCGGACTAGAACATAATGCTGCTTTTAGTCTTCTAAATGCTTGGTCACATTCGGTATTCCATTTGTAAGAAGCTTTATCTTCTGTAAGTATATGTAAAATTTAACATATATGAAACAATGGTCAAAAGCACGCTGTTGTATGGAATAGAGACTTGTCGCGTGACAGAAAAATACAGCACAGAAATGGAAAGTGTCGAAATGGATGCAATAAGAAGATCAATGAGAATATCTAGAATAGATCACATAAGAAATGAGATCATAAAAGAAAGAATGGGAATCGAGGGAAGCATAACGGATGACATCACTAAAAGGCAACTGATATAGTACGGCCATGTACAACGGATGAACGAAGAAAGATTACCAAAGCAGGTCCTAGAATGGCAACCAATAGGGCGCAGAAAAAGAGGGCGTCCTAAACTAGAATGGCAACAGTCAATCCAAAGATCAATGAGTCAAAAGAATCTGTCAGAGGATGATTGTCAGGATCGAAGGAGGTGGAGAATAGGCGTCGGACAACGTAGAAAAACGTTCTAAACCGACATAGTAGTAGTAAGTCTATGTAATGGAGACGCTATTATTATTATCGAATCCTTCTACAAATCGTCTGCAGTATGTACACAGACCCAAAAAGCTTCTCAATGCATGTTTGTTACGAGGTTGAGGCCATTCTTTTATTGCTTGTAACTTCTTTTCGTCGGTATGGATGCCTTCTCGGGAAACGACGTGACCCAGAAACTCAACTTTTTCTTGGAACAGAAAACATTTCTTTGAGTTTAATTTAAGATTTGCATTTCTAATTCTTGAAAATACTTCTCGTAAATTGTCTAGATAATCTTGAAATGATTTCCCCATTACTATGACATCATCCAAATAGACTAGGCAGGTTTTCCAAGTAAGGCCTCGTAGAACGACTTCGATTAGTCTTTCAAATGTAGCTGAGGCATTGCATAGGCCAAATGGCATCACATTAAACTGATAAAGTCCACTTTAAGCAGATAATGCTGTCTTCTCTTTATCTTTTTCAAAGATTCCTACTTGCCAATATCCACTTTTTAGGTCAAGAGTAGAAAACCAATATGATCCTGCCAATGTTGTTAATGTGTCGTCTATTCTTGGCAGTGGGTAACTATCTTTCTTGGTCACATCGTTAAGTTTCCTGTAGTCGACGCAAAATCTAAACTTCCATCCTTTTTAGTGACCAACACCACAGGAGATGACCAAGGACTTGATGACTCTTTAATAACCCCGTCACTGAGCATTTTATTAATGAGATTGTGAACTTCTTCTTGTTTGGCCATTGGTAGTCTTCTTGGGGGCTGTCTTATCGGTTGGGCATCGCCAGTGTTGATGGAATGTTGAATAAGGTTTGTGCGTCCCCAACTACTCTTAGTTTCGAAGATATTACTTTGTTCTTCTATAAACTCTCTCGCTTTACTAAATTCTTCTGGAGTGAGATGTTGCCAAGTTGACTGAAATTGCTGAAGTACCTCCGTTGGTAACTTGCTTTTATCCTCGGAAGTTGGCTCTTCACATCTTGTTACTTTCTGAACTGGTTCAAATAATGCTACCACCTCCCCCTTATTAATTTTGACACTATTTGGGAAAATATTGGCGACTCTAATCGGAATGTCTTTATCAGTTTTAACTAGTGACTTTGATACGATGTAGGTGTTGGGTGTATTCTGTTGGCTTATGAGTCCGACGCAGCTTGATGTTTTACTTTCTAGCCGCTCAAAAATTATGGTCTCACTGTTACCGACCAGTCTTGTTGTGCATACTGCCACTACCTTTACTGAAGTGACTATTTGACCAAATGAACTCTTCATTCCCAAATCCTAGGGTATTAAGTTTATTATCAAACGCAAATCCATGTTTACTTATCAAGTCCATTCCCAAACTAAATTCGTGTTCTATTTCTGCAACTAATACAGTGTGGCGAATCTTCAAACTTCCCAGCTGTAGGGCTATGTCTGTCTGCCCCAACACGTCGGCGGATTCTCCAGTCACAGTCTTAAGTGTTATTTTCTTTTCTATTGGTCGAATTTTATATCTCGTTGCAATTTTGAACTTAAGCAATGATATGGCAGCACCAGTGTCTACTATTATATTAACTTTTCTTCCATTAATCAGTCCGTCGATGTTAAGACTGTCAGCTTAATGTTTTAAGCTCTTAATAGAGTAAATTTTGGGGGCTAAATTCCCATTAGCCAACACCCGCCCCTCTGCGTTGACTAGTTTTTGTTTTCCTGATCTCTTCTTCGGTACTCTGTCCCACCAGGTGATGAGCGAGACCTCATTTGGACACGAGAATCGCGTGGAATATGTCCTGTACGTCCGCATCTGAAACACTTTACATTTGGAGGGGATCGTCTGATTTCTTTCAAAGAATCAATCTTCTTTATCAATAATTGAAACATTTGGTTTAGCGTTTTTGAGTTGACCTCATCCCCAGTGCTCATTTCTCCTCCCTCCTGAATTGAAACAGGTCTTACTTTAGGCCTGGACATATTGTTTAATGATTCTATTTCAAGGGCTCGAATCAGCACTTCACTGCTGTTATGGAAGCGTTCTGGACGAAGTAACTTTGCTAAGTCCGTGTCACGCAAGCCGTTAATAAATCGGTCTACCGTGAAGGGATCTCTGTAATTTTCTGGCATTTCTGGATAAGCCAAATACATCAGCCTCCTGATATCTGCTTCATACTCTGGTAATGACTCTCTTGCTCTTTGTTGGCGAATATTTAATTCTGACCAATGTAAATTTCGTAAATGCTCATCTCCATACCTTCTTTCTAAGGCTGCCACTAAAGCATTGTAATTTTGTTTTTGTTCGGCTGAAATAGACCTTAAAAGTCCCAGAGCAGGTTCTCGTAGAGCTACTAACAAAGCTCTAGCTTTCTCGTCATCGTCCCAGCCATTTGTTTGTAGGTGGACCAGGAAGACGTACCATCGTAATTTGGAGGCTTAATGTTTTGGTTGGAATTCACAACATATCCCTGAGCTTTTATTTTGTTGTGTTCTTTCTGAAGCTGTATAAGCTGCTTTGATACGTCCTGGAATTTTTCTTCCACTGTTCGAAAAACTTGTTCTTTCACATTCTGTAGCTTGATCTCCACTTTTTCTTGTCTTGTACGGTTTCTTCTACATTTTGCAATTTGTTTTGTACCGCTTCTTCTACATTCTGCAATTTGTTTTGTACCTTTTCTTCTACATTCTGCATTCTTTGAGTTATTTCTTCCTTAAGATCTTCAGTTGCTGCCTTGAACTTATCTCTCAGCTGTTCGGAGTTGCTCTTTATCTGATCGACGTTTTCTTGCATGCCATCTTATGTCTGTCTCATATCGTTCTGGTTTTGTTCCATGGTCTGTCTCATATCGTTCTGGTTTTGTTTAATGGTCTGTCTCATATCATTCTGATTTTGTTCAATGGGGTGTATCATGTCGTCCACGGTGTGTTTCATATCGCCCTGGTTTTGTTCAATGGTCCGTTTCATGTCATTCTGGTTTTAAGCCATTTGAGCTGCTAGAGCCTGCATCATTTTAGTTAAATCTTCCATCTTTGCCGATCCTTGTCTAGTAAGCATCAACTTCCTGATAAATCACTTAAAACGTTTATTTTAGGGCTATAAAGCGAATGTCAAAGTCGGTTTTTCAATATCTCTTCCAATACTTAAATAGAACCTAATGGAATGTTCTGGAATATACTGGTGAATGTTACTCTTTCTGCTACTAGACAAATAAAATTTTGAAAAACCTATAATAAACATGTTTTTTCTAAATAATCCCAATTTACGTACGCCATTGAAGAGCTACTTGCTTTTCCTGACCTTATTGACCAATACATCGTTGGAAAGGGAATTATTATTATTATTCTGCACAAAAAACTGTTCTTTGCAATTTTTGATAAAAAGGTTAGTTTTCGAGAAAATTGCATAAAACTGAAAAAAAAAACAGGTTTTTGGGGGTTTGGGGGGGATTTTCTCCGTCCCTGTCGATTTTTCGAGTTGGCAACAGATATATTCGGATTCAGCGGCGTCAAATTAGGGGGAAATGGTCTATTGCCAAAAAGTAATATGATTTGCTTCTAGACCGAAAACGGAAAGCCTTTTAAAATAATATGCTCTGACTATTAAGAGACGAACCACAGAAATTAACATTAAAAAGGAGTTACAACAGAATGGTTATTCCGAGAAATTAGTAAACTCAACGATATTTAAATTTAAAAACAAACTAAATGTACAAATTCTCAAATTAATCATCCGTTAGGTGTTATTAACATTCCATATGTTCAAGGGATTTCAGAAAACATAAGACGAATAGCTAAATACTATAATATAAAAACAGTATTTTCTTCGGGAAATACGATAAGAAGTTTTGTAACTAAAACAAAACCAGACAATCCCTTAAATAATAAGGAATGTATTTACCAAATCCCGTGTGAGTGTGGTAAATCATATGTAGGTGAAACGAAACGCCCTCTTCAGGTTAGAGTAAATGAACATCTAAAAAGTACCCAATTAGGGGATATTGAAAAATCCGGTTTAGCAGATCATGCATGGTCATATGATCACAACATTCAGTGGTCAGAAGCTAAAGTTTTACATACGGACTCGCATTGGCGAAAACAAAAGTTCAATAAACGTTTTCGCTGCCTTTATAATGCAGAATAAAGAAGTTTTTCAGTCAACCAAGCACGGACATACCAATCATATGGAAACCACTCCTTAAGGAAAACAGGTATCTTAGGATAAAAAAGGGGGCGGGCCGTCACACCTGACTGCTCACCAAGTAGTATAAGTAGTAGCCTAGAGAATAGATTGTTTAGTTTACACTTGATAACGGTTAGAGATACTTACTAACCGAAACGTCGTGTTTTAAAATAAATAAAGACAATGGAAGTCTGAAATTTTATTTCTACACAATCATTATCTACGAGTTTCAAACAAACATTTTAATAAGTTTGAATTTTTTTAAAACGCCAAGCGATTTCCAAAATTTTTGTAATTTACAATCAAAAAACTTAATTGACTTATACTCTGCGCTGTCGGCGAATTTGCACCAAACGGTTGCGATTGACTGCTTCCTAATTTTACATTGCTCCCGGTTCCTAGGGGCCGTCAGGGGCTAATATCTTATTTTGACCCACCGCACATAGTATGTAATCCTCTAATTTAGTGAGACCTAGTTGTGCAGGTGCAGTAGCGTAAAAAATAAATGGGATAATCTAAAAATATATTGTACCCCTGACATCCCCTAGGGGCCATTAAGATAATTTATTATCAATACCCGAGGTCCGATATAAATTGCCACAAAAATTATTTTTTTTAATTTAATTTGATAAAATTGCTTGAACTTTAAAATGTATCATCTATATAGGGGCCGCCTCTAAATATGAAAATGTTTAAATTTTGTGATATGTGCCGGACCCAATAAAATATCTTGAATGAGTGATTTTCTAATTTTTCGGTGGGTTCAACATAAGATATTGACTCCTTAGAGCCCCTAGGATCCGGGGGAAAGTATAAAGTATACAAAATTACCGTTAGGTGCAAAACTGACATAGGGCAGAGTATAAGGCAACTAACCTTTTTTTAATTTAAATTTAAAAAAAAATTGCCTCTACCTAGGGGGCCTCGATTTTTCTTATATGGCAAACCTATGGGTAATTGTATGGCCTACCAATTTGATAAGACATAGTTGTGTAGGTGCAATAGTTTAGAAGATATAAGGCATAATCTTAAAACACATTTTGCCCCCTTGCGCGCCCTAGAGGCAACATATATAATTTTTTTTGACAGTTAAAAAGCTAGTGCGCGAAGGCCAATGTGCCTGCCAAATTTCATTACTATAGCTTAAACCGTTTAGAAATTAATAAATATTTTGGCACTCTAACCTTGCTTTTTTACTAAGACAATTTTGGGTAGGTCAACTGGTCAGTTGGTGGAATTATTAGTATTCGATTAAAACTGGTGTTGTAAAATCTTCATCAAAACGCCCACGAAGGCCCAATTTTGACGCTAGGGCTCGGACTACGATGCGGTTATTAAAAAGCAGTGTGCAGCACATTGGATATAATTTGTTCTTGATTGTATGACATCAAACTGTCCTAGGCCTGTAAAAGTGCTATTTTCGATAGTTGTTAAATAAACTCTTATTATGCAGATAATATCGTTGTTTGACGGAGAGTACTCTTCATCAAACAACGATAATATAAAATTTTTGACAGAAATTAATATGAGAGGCTGCCAGCTTCCCCTGCTTACGAACTTCAACCATGCTTCACGACGAGATACATCTTTAGGAAATCTGAAAAATTCAAATAAATAACATTCATTTATCTATTCTTTTTTCTAGAGATATTGAAATTCGGTATCTAAATACAAAAGTTTTATGTTTTTGTTTGAGTTATAAAGTATTTTAATCGCGATTTTTTTACTTGCAAAAGTGGCGTTTTTGAGCGCTCAGACACGCGATTAGGGGCCGATTCTGATCCGCCAGCCTTGTGTTTCTTGGTTGGGTATGAGAAATAATAATAAGAAAGACAAATTGTGATTAAAACATTATATTAAAGGTTGCATAACGTATAATTATATAACAAAAATTTAAAAACAAAAATTAATATATACTGTGATATGTATACCCATAACACAGCACTATTAATTAATGCAGGTGAAACTATATTCGGTTTTATTTATTTACATAATTTTAAAATATATTAGAATTAAAAAAATCAATCAAAACTTTTAGCTAAAATTATGTATAACATTATAATTCTAACATAATGACTAAACACTAATTACTTAAATCTATTTGGTTAGTTATATCTATCTCTAGTTGTTGAAGTTAATTTTCCCGTAAAGCCCTTAAATCACTTAAAAATCATAGTGTTTGATATCACAATACCCCTAAGGTAGTGTATATGTTGTACCTGATATTATGTACCTATCTTTTATCTTCTTGATAACGATAGGGCCACGTTATTGATGGTTTCATTATATATCGTATGCATGTTTCTTTTAAAATTTTTGATTTTCCTAAACAGCATATTTAAATAATCTTTAACGCATAAATGTGTGTCTATTACATATTTCTTTATGCCCTTTGATTTTTTGAGTTCTTTAGAAGTGGAACCCACGTAATAAGCCTTGGCACCAGTTTCTACAAAAGTCTTAATTGGATCACCCTTAAAATCATCTTTCATTCTACCTAAAATAGATGGAATTTTTTTTATATTGTATGGATTATTTAAGTGAAAGTTAGAAATGTCAAATTCGTTTGGGGTTTCTGATATGAATTTAAAAAAATCATCTTTAGTATTTGGGAATCTGTATCTGTGTACATCATTGTAGCATTATCACCATATTCTTTTTTAATAAAATCGTAAAAAATGTCATACATGACTGTTTTTGAAATGTCCAAAATGCATAAATCTAAACATATTGGTTTATCATAGTGTATTTTAAATTTTTGCATTTGAATGGCAACAAGATCCTCTGTAAATATTATACAGTTTTTGTAATTAGGTCAGTCAATTAATGATCATGCTCCCTCTTTTCTTAACTGATTTTCCCAACTAGTTACATGCTTCATATCGTTTTTTTCTTGACATTTTGCATTGTTTTCCCAAATACTGGACTGTTGAATAATTTGTATAAATCTTTCTAAAAACAGCTGCTGCTTTTATTGCGTAATTCTGTATTTGTGTCTATATATTTTTTGAACCAAGGTGATTGCTGAAATTCTAATATTCTATGTGTTTGCTTAACTACTAAGATTCA
This sequence comes from Aspidapion aeneum, assembly GCA_963576565.1. Taxonomy (NCBI): domain Eukaryota; kingdom Metazoa; phylum Arthropoda; class Insecta; order Coleoptera; family Brentidae; genus Aspidapion; species Aspidapion aeneum. Next base: position 92,455,669 of record OY755040.1, read on the forward strand.
CACAGAGGAGAACTACATCAGTTTTTAAATAAAGATCGGAGTAATCACCTAAATTTTTACAATTAAACAACCCTCAAACTTTTTTGTCCGATCATACTCGACTTCTTCAGTTGATCATAAAATTGATTTTTTTTTTGTTTGGAGATGGTTATTATCCAATTTACTTAGACTAGTGACATAGCTGTACCGAAATGTCCCTTTTTATCTCATTAAGTTAAAATATTGCATGCCATTAAAATATTTTTGTGTCTCTTGAAACATATTTATATCTATTCCTTTTCTGAGCTCATCTAAGAAAGCGGCCAAATATTTACAACTATCTAAAAATATTAGTTGTAAATATGCTTTTATAGTTTTTCCAGCGGTATCTGTGAAATCGTGTATATAAATTGATTTAGTAAAAGATATGTACTTTTCTTTATTTTTGGCTATAACATCAATTTTCAACATGTGATGCTAGTTCTTTTATAAACATGTGGCAATCATAACCGCTCAAATTATGGAAAATTATTGATATAAATCTTGGTATTTGATACTGTAAATTACATGTAGATTGAGTGGCAAGAAATCATTTTTCCCCCGCTATATGGTAATGATCGGCTAACTTTTTATCTCATTGGCTTAATATTTTTTAAATAGTTATTGTACATCTCCCTCAGATCACAGTCAATCCTCCTAATAAACTCTTTTGCTACATAGAGCTCAAACTTTGTAACCGAATCGTCAATGAATATTTAATTACATAGGAAAATTAGTATGTATAAATTACTTTTCAAAATTTGTCTGGGTGGGACCAATAAAAAATTAAACCGGACTTGAAATATGTGTCGCAATGATGGAGGTTTTTAAACAAGCCGACTATTATCCCCACAACATACAATCTGATTAAGGAACAGAATTTTTTAATAAACTTTTCTAAGCACTATTGAAGGAAAGCTCAATCAACCACTACCATACTTCCAGTGTGCAGAAGGCTGCTATTGTGGAAAGGGTAATTAGAACTTTAAAAACAAATCTTTATAAAGAGTTTTCATACTTTGTAAGATGTTGTTAAAATAGTTATTTACCTAACTAGTGCGGAAAGTGATACTATTACGCACGCGACGGCAGTTGCCCTAACGACGCTTTGCGGAGTTCGGGCACGCCGTCAAGGGCGGAAAAGGCACTTTCCGCAAGAGTTAGGTACAAAATTTTTCCTAATTGCAGAAAAAGCTTGGTTTTACATTTTAATATATTTGGTATTTTTTACAATAAAACAGCAAAAAACAAATTTTGTTTTCATTTTTAATTTAATCGAGTTTAAAAATGGGTCAATAAGTCTGATTAGGCCTAAAACTCAATTTGAAATTTAGCGTGCGTAAAAGTATTTTTCACGCACGGCGTGCGTAATAGTTATTTAAACAATAAGGTTTGAAAACAGCTCTTGTGGCCTATTAAAATGCGTAGGGTGACATTTGTGGCAGCTTAAAGACGTTGCCGCCATTTTGTGACACTGTAATTAGAATAATAACAATTTGCCAGCTTGTGAAACAACAAGCCACACACCAAACACCAAACCACTGAATAATTAAACAAATATCTGGAAGCAGAACTGTATTTTCCAGCTAGGTAAAACATTGATATGCCCGGTAACTTTTATACAGTGGGGTTCAGAAATAAGAACATTTTAAGTGCGCCACAGTGTTTAATACCAATGTTTTACAAAGAAGATCTTAAATAAAATACAGTTCAACCCAAACGTTGTAGCCAAACAATGAAATTCTACCTACTTCCGAGGCTTCCAGAGTATTTGTGTAATTAAAAAAACCAAAAAAATTGACTAACAAACAAGATAAAATTCTAAAAGATTTTTAAATGAATCGAAATGACACAAATGTAAAGTTCTTTATAGGTAGATGCACATTTCCAGCAGGTCACAGTGTACCTACATTTGAGTCAGTAGTGTATGACTCACTTACATAAATGATTGTTAAAAAAAATACACTTCCAAAATCGCTCCATCATAGGGGAGATCTGGACCAAATATCTGCTGTCATCATTCTACGTTAGGTAGAATGAGACAGACAGCAACCCAGTCCGAGATCTACCCCATGAGGTAGAACAATGTAAGGAAACCGCTAAAAAAATATAACCTCATCTCTCTTATGTCTCTGCAAAGTTGGTCATTGGGTTGTACAAATAATACAAACAAATTAGTTCATCTTGTTTATTTCCTCAAGAGGATGAAAATGAAATTGATCAAAATAAAAAAAATATTGAAACCTGAGAATAATACTGGAACATGAAGTGTAAATCATTGAATTGGTGGGAACAAGTCAGCGCCAAAATAACCGCAATAGCAACTTCACAATAAAATTTAGCTTAATTATACCGCAAAATTGGGGTTATGACGTCATACCTTTACCTTGCGTTTACAAGAAATTATATAAAGACTGTAAAAATTATATTAAAAAAATGTTAATGGAAAGATTATATTTCAATGATGCTTGATCCTACCTTGGTCCTTTGACTTAGTTATTTTTGGTGTTTTGTTTAGTAAACCTGGTGTTGTTCTCCTCCTGCTGCTCTCGGGTCTCCTGCTCTGCTCGCGCCTTCCCTCGTGCTTACTTAGCACATGATGTTAGGCCAGCACTTTGGTCTTAAATGTTGGTTCCTTGCCTGAGCGTAAAACCCTGTGGAAAATGAAATGTTTCAGTTTCCTGGAATTCGTCTATTTTGCACGAAGTTCCCCTACACCGAGTAATTTAATCAAGAACCCCATGTCGACTCAATAAAATAAAGTAGATTTAAACAGATGAACTAAACTAATCCTAACGTACCTTTCCAAGGGTTACAAGGCTACACCCGGATTCACACCAGCGTCCAGCCCAACTGTCCCGTCGATGGAATTGACAGGGCTGTAGACAAAGGAGAAAAACAATATATAGTTTTTTATCCAAAACGTGGTTTTTTAAAAAAAATAAAAATTTCAAAAATTCCCCACGTCTCTTGTCGAAAAAGTACATTTCACACGAAAAACAATTACAATTTGGGAGGCAAATATTATCTTGAAGAGTCCTCAAATAATTAAAAAAAATTAAAAATTCACAGTCTCTGGGACAGAACCTGCAGTTTCTGCACTGCAGAAACTGCAGGTTCTGTCCCAGAGACTGTGAAGAGTGAGTCCGTCGTGAGGCGTATCTCGTTGGCGGCTCATATCCTCTGCATAGAGAAATTTAAGTCGGCCTACGCCATTTGTACGAGGAAATAAGAGCGGTAAGTTCGATTTTATTTTTTTAATTTTTTTTAATTATTTGAGGACTCTTCAAGATAATATTTGCCTCCCAAATTGTAATTGTTTTTCGTGTGAAATGTACTTTTTCGACAAGAGACGTGGGGAATTTTTGAAATTTTTATTTTTTTTAAAAACCACGTTTTGGATAAAAAACTATATATTGTTTTTCTCCTTTGTCTACAGCCCTGTCAATTCCATCGACGGGACAGTTGGGCTGGACGCTGGTGTGAATCCGGGTGTAGCCTTGTAACCCTTGGAAAGGTACGTTAGGATTAGTTTAGTTCATCTGTTTAAATCTACTTTATTTTATTGAGTCGACATGGGGTTCTTGATTAAATTACTCGGTGTAGGGGAACTTCGTGCAAAATAGACGAATTCCAGGAAACTGAAACATTTCATTTTCCACAGGGTTTTACGCTCAGGCAAGGAACCAACATTTAAGACCAAAGTGCTGGCCTAACATCATGTGCTAAGTAAGCACGAGGGAAGGCGCGAGCAGAGCAGGAGACCCGAGAGCAGCAGGAGGAGAACAACACCAGGTTTACTAAACAAAACACCAAAAATAACTAAGTCAAAGGACCAAGGTAGGATCAAGCATCATTGAAATATAATCTTTCCATTAACATTTTTTTAATATAATTTTTACAGTCTTTATATAATTTCTTGTAAACGCAAGGTAAAGGTATGACGTCATAACCCCAATTTTGCGGTATAATTAAGCTAAATTTTATTGTGAAGTTGCTATTGCGGTTATTTTGGCGCTGACTTGTTCCCACCAATTCAATGATTTACACTTCATGTTCCAGTATTATTCTCAGGTTTCAATATTTTTTTTATTTTGATCAATTTCATTTTCATCCTCTTGAGGAAATAAACAAGATGAACTAATTTGTTTGTATTATTTGTACAACCCAATGACCAACTTTGCAGAGACATAAGAGAGATGAGGTTATATTTTTTTAGCGGTTTCCTTACATTGTTCTACCTCATGGGGTAGATCTCGGACTGGGTTGCTGTCTGTCTCATTCTACCTAACGTAGAATGATGACAGCAGATATTTGGTCCAGATCTCCCCTATGATGGAGCGATTTTGGAAGTGTATTTTTTTTAACAATCATTTATGTAAGTGAGTCATACACTACTGACTCAAATGTAGGTACACTGTGACCTGCTGGAAATGTGCATCTACCTATAAAGAACTTTACATTTGTGTCATTTCGATTCATTTAAAAATCTTTTAGAATTTTATCTTGTTTGTTAGTCAATTTTTTTGGTTTTTTTAATTACACAAATACTCTGGAAGCCTCGGAAGTAGGTAGAATTTCATTGTTTGGCTACAACGTTTGGGTTGAACTGTATTTTATTTAAGATCTTCTTTGTAAAACATTGGTATTAAACACTGTGGCGCACTTAAAATGTTCTTATTTCTGAACCCCACTGTATAAAAGTTACCGGGCATATCAATGTTTTACCTAGCTGGAAAATACAGTTCTGCTTCCAGATATTTGTTTAATTATTCAGTGGTTTGGTGTTTGGTGTGTGGCTTGTTGTTTCACAAGCTGGCAAATTGTTATTATTCTAATTACAGTGTCACAAAATGGCGGCAACGTCTTTAAGCTGCCACAAATGTCACCCTACGCATTTTAATAGGCCACAAGAGCTGTTTTCAAACCTTATTGTTTAAATAACTATTACGCACAGCCGTGCGTGAAAAATACTTTTACGCACGCTAAATTTCAAATTGAGTTTTAGGCCTAATCAGACTTATTGACCCATTTTTAAACTCGATTAAATTAAAAATGAAAACAAAATTTGTTTTTTGCTGTTTTATTGTAAAAAATACCAAATATATTAAAATGTAAAACCAAGCTTTTTCTGCAATTAGGAAAAATTTTGTACCTAACTCTTGCGGAAAGTGCCTTTTCCGCCCTTGACGGCGTGCCCGAACTCCGCAAAGCG